>ML786662.1:338715-355477 GCA_009831015.1 Picea engelmannii
GCACATGTTGGCATGTTGATAAAGGCATATGATTGATACATTCCATGGATGATATCTTTTGGCACATTGCATGATGTTGATGTACATAGGTGTTTTGCATGATGAGCACACATTTTGTACAGGATGTACTTGGTTGATATTTTTATCATGATTCTTTATTTCATTGTTGACATATCTTTTGCTTCATGATGCTTGGTATTGCATGAGTTTGATGCATGAACAGGTCCAAGGATCGTTATATGGTAGAACAATGTTCATCTTGCAAAAAATATAGGGGAGACATACCCATAGGGGGATTCATTATTCTTCCCATGATTCTAGGAGGAGATATTTATCAAATGCATACCTAGAAAAGAGCCCTATACTTGAAGAAAGAGCACAGGAGCATAATTTCAGGGGGAGCAATGGTCACAGGGGGAGTATGTTCGATGTATATTCAGCATTACATCAAAGTGATATCCCTTGTTCAAAAGGGGATAGATTATTCAGAGGAAGATCAAAGGCATTCAGACAGGGGGAGCAGCCCCAAGGAGAGTTCAAGCAAGGGGAGTAGCCCCAAGATGATAATGGCCCTTTGCCATTGATGTCAAAGGGGGAGAGTTAATCAAATTGATTTGATTGATGTTTATTGATGGGGAGAGATAGTTACATTGACTATTGATGTAGAGCATGCCTTATCTACATGATGACATCAATAATTGGTAATTGGTGTTGACATCAATGTTGGTATTTCCATCAATGCCAAAGGGGGAGATTGTTGGATCATGTTGTCATTGATGTCAATGGTTTGATTGATTGATGTCACTGATTGATGTCAAGTGATTGATTGATTGATTTATTGATGATTGATGTAATATAATATGTATTTTCCTTGATGAGAATGCATAGATGAAGATGGATCAATGAGTTGTCATTGATATGATGAAGATGGATCAATGAGTTGTCATTAATACATGATGAAGATGGATTGTTGTGGTTTCATTGGTATATGATGCATTGTTGGAAAAATGTATAGATGACTCATTATTGTCTTATCATGATTGATAAGGTGCACAAATGGATGAACTCCAAAGTGGTCCCCTTATGGTGAAAGCCCTCACGGGAAGACGCTTTGCGGATTGAGTTATCCTAGAAGAATGGTTGGAGGACCCTTGCTCTCATTATTTTCTTATCATGATTGATAAGGTTCACAAATGGATGAACTCCAAAGTGGTCCCATTATGGTGAAAGCCCTCACGGGAGGACGCTTTACGGATTGAGTTATCCTAGAAGAATGGTTGGAGGACCCATGATTGTATGTGGAATAATGAGATGGAGGACATTGAATTTGTCAAGGAAAGTATCCTATATGTATATTTCTTTTCATGCCATTTCCAGTGGTATGTAGAACGTCACATAACTCCTCACGGTTAGAGAGTTATGGCCATGAGAAGTTGGAGACCCCAGGTTTGGGTAATGGACCCAAGTTTGTTTGATGGGTAATTGTATGAGTTATGATATATTTTTAGAAAATAATATTCTATATGGATAGTACATATCATGCATTTTCTGGTGGTATGTGTAATGTCACATAACACCTCACGGTTTGAGAGTTATGGCCTTACAAAGTTGGAGGACCCTCACATGTCATCTAGAAGCCCCAAAATATCAAAGTAGTCAAAGTGGTTTAAGTGTTTTTAAAAGGTAAATAATAAAGTGAAGTGATGATTGTACTATAATTCAAATTGAATACAAAATAAATTATTTAAATAATAAATTTAATGGATAAATTAGAAGTGGGTTAACCCTAAAATAAGGAAAATGGGGCCAAGTGACCTAGAAGATGTTTTTAAGGAAGCTACTTGGAGAGTATAAATAAGAGGCAAAGCTCTCTCATTTTAATCGCACTTGAGAATATTGAATATCTATATGTGTCTAAGGTAACCAAGGATATCTAAGCCGAAATTCTGAGGAAAGGTGAAGAAAAGAAGGTCGAAATGAAAGGAAGGATAAATTATTTTGATGGTGCTTTCTAAGGTATGTTATTTACAGGTCATCTCACCATTTTCGCTATAACTTGTTTTCTATAATGATTCAGACTGTGAAATTTATATTCCATTGACAAAACATACCCAAGTATCTTTGGTAAAAAAATCAGCTTACGGGTCATTGTATTTTGGGAGTTACACTCTGTGGAAAATAGGGTTTGTGGCTAGTCTTGAAACTAGTCAAAAACAAGTGTTTCGGGTAAAAACATCATAACTTCTTCATAACAGATCCAAATTCAGTGAGACAAAATGTGTTGGTTAGGGTATAGGTTGTAGTATGTTTTGTAATAGTTTTAGATCAATTCAATGAATACTTTGTGCGGGCCACGCTCTACAAGGTCGCTCTCTAGAATAAGCCATAATTCAGCAAGGTATGTCATTTTTGTTATAACGCCTTTTATGAGAGGTTCCAAGTAGTGCCACCTGGAGGAATTGCATAAAACACACTGAAGAACATTGTGTATCATTTTCAGATCTTTATTCATTACATGTACAAAGTTATGATTATTCCAAGTTGGGGTTGTTGACTAATCCAAAACTAGTCATGGTTGAGACAAGCAGTTGATGAGTTGGCACATACATGAGGTGTATAGTTGATGATGTTGGTACATATTGATGAGTCATTGTTGATGATTATTTGACACATGATTGGTATATACTTGGTACATGGTTGGATGTACTTGTTTATGGTACAGGTTGATTACAGGTTGTTTGGCACAGGTTGGTGCATGGTTGATGCACTTGTTTATGTTGACAGATTGATATCTATTGAGGATTGTTGCCTCATCTCAGTTGGTGCAGAGAATGTAAGCTGAGTCTTGCATATAGAGTGGGTGCTCTTGTAGAGTTGTACTTTATTCAGTTGTTGCTGAAAAATATCGATATTGAAGTTCATAATAAAAAGAAAAATTGTACATACATCTTGTGTTCTTTGTGTTCCTTGTGGAGATGATTTGTTGATGATATGTTGCTGATATATGTTTCTTATATGTATTCACATCTAACTGATTATAAATGATAGCAATGAGTAATGAACAAATGTTGAATGTTAACTAAGGAGTTTTTGTGTAAGAGGGAAGTTTTGGGAAAAAGATCCCCACATTCATTCACCCCCCCCCCTCGCTCTAAGTGTGGTAGGTGTGTCCAACATACATTTTCTCATGAGAGCCATGTATCCAGAAAATCGATCAAGAGACTGTCTCTATCTGTGCTATGAAGTAGGGGCTCCTACATTCTGTGCAGCATCTAGTCTCAATTTGTTAGCTTTCGTGGTGCGCTTTCTACCATTTCTGATGAATGGATCTGCTTGAGTGGTTTCCTCCACTCCATGAACCTCCTCATGTGGTTGATCCACATATTGAGACTCATCTTTGGGAACCAGCAGTTCTTCTTCTACATGCAAGTCTAGCTCCCTCTCAAGCGACAACTGCATGGCTTTCCCCTCATCAAATTTTATATCCTGTAGTATAACAGTCATCTTATTGTTAAACAAATACACACAATAATTATGGGATGTTTCTGTTTACCCCACAAATATCCCAACTTCAGAAGTCGATTCCAGCTTCTTCCTGGCATCCTTGTTCACATGCACATAAACAGATGCGCCAAAAATTTTAAAATGAGAAACATTAGGTTTCTTACTAGTGAAAGCTTCTTTAGGTGTACTCATGCCAAGTATTCTATGAGGACAACGGTTTTGCACATAAACTGCAGTATTGCATGCTTCTGCCCACAAATGCATTGGTAGGCCCTGATCATGCAACATCGCTCATGCAGCACCCACGATCGTTCTGTTCTTTCTCTCTGCGACCCCATTTTGTTGTGGGTTATGATGCACTATGAGTTCTCTTCAAATTCCTTCTCTGCTGCATAAATATTTGAATTTGTTAGAGATGTATTCTCCACCATTATCGCTCCTTAGAGCCTTCACTTTCTTCCCCGACTCTTTCTCCACCAATGCTTTAAACTCAAAGAACTTTGAAAATGTTTGATCCTTCTTCTGCATGAAGAAGATCCATCATTTACGAGAAAAGTCATCAACAAAAATAACATAATACCTATGTTTTTTTGTTGAAGCAACCGAGAATGATCCACACACGTCTGTGTGAATTCTCTCCAGTATCACCTAAGCACGGTTCTCCTTTTCATGAAAGGTGGACTTTGCATACTTCCCCAGGGTGCACCCCTTGCACTGATCTAACTGAGAAAGTTTTCCCATTGGAAGTCCAGTAGATATTTGTTGCATGATCTTCAAGGCTCCATGATGAAGATGTCCCAATCGCCTGTGCCATAATTCACCCTCATCCCGGCTCACCACTTTTTCTGCCTTGCCCATCATGGCACCATAGCCATCTACCTCCAACATGTAGAGATTCTTACCTCGAATCCCTATTTTCTTGACTTGACCCGTTTCTTTATGTCACAGGTAGGCTTTTCAACCGTTGAAATTAACGTCATAGCCATTTTCCTCCAACATGGCAACTAAGACCAAGTTTTTCTTCAGACCTGGAACATGCATAACATTTTTCAATTGAAATGGTTTACCTGACTCCCTATGAAAGGTAATGGTACCAATACCAGTCGCACTGTATCGTCCATCGTCGCCCATCTCTATATGCATTATGATATCTTTCTCCTCCAAGTCACTAAAAGACTCTTTATCTCTCACCATGTGGTAGGAAGTGCCACTATCCAAATACCACACCGATCCTGATGCACTTGAAGCCATGCATGCGATCAAAGAGAAGTAAATTTCAAATTGCGAGACAAGAGCCTCACCAGTTGCAGCTCCAGCAACCGTCTTCTTCTTCCTCTTCTGTGGATAGTTAGTAGCGAGATGCCCATGTTCGTGATAGTGAAAACACTTCACTTTGGACAAATCCAGCTTCTTGACTTTAGACTTGAATTTTGAATGGAATTTCTTCCCTTTCCCTTTCCTTGCCTTGGAATTAAAAGAACAATCATCTTCATCATCACGCTTTGATGAAGATCCATCTCTGGTGTTCCACCTGAACTCCTCCTGCACTAGATCCGACCATAGTTGTTCCCAATCTGGCAATTTTTCCCTTCCACTAACAGAGTCTTGATAACTATTCCAACTCTTGGGAAGTCCTAAGAGATCCAATCTCACCAAATCATCAGCAGCGACTATTATTCCCACACTTCCAAGCTCATCCCAACATTGGACAAACTTCGTGAGTTATTTTGGAATGGAGTCGCCCTTCTCCATATTGATCTTCCTGAGTTTATCTTTGAGCGCCAATTTACTATCGTCGTTGATGCTTTGAAACAGATCCTTCAAAACCTTACACATTGCATGTGGGTGGATTTCCCATGGAGACTTGAGACAATGTGGTCTCGTACTCCCTCCAACAGAATCCTCCTCGCCTTTGCCACTTTCTTTTGTCATGCATCAAGATTTGCAGTGTCTGTCGCATACAGCTTAGGAACATCTTTGTCAATCCATTCCTTCAAGCCATTGTCTTCGAGTACTACCTCCATCCTATCCTTCCAAGAAATTTAGTTTGATATGCCCTCGAGTGCATAATCCAACCTCAAACCATTGAAATCCATTTCGATCTTAAATCAACTGTAGCACCAAGAAATTCCTTCTGCAAATTCAAATTTTATCCAACCACAAACTCAACTGCTGCAATCCTTCTTGCCCTGGGAGGTTCCCACCTGACCAGTTACTAGCCTGAGGGAAGTTCGCACCTCACCTGTGTATAGCCTATGAACTTATTGAGAGAGCTCACACTGTAATGCACTATGGGGTGAGGGAGGTTCGCACCTCTCCTTTGAGCAGCCTGCGAGAATCTTAATGAAGTTCGCACCTCTCCTTTGAGTAGGGTGCAAGAATTTCTGCTCTCAAAAATGTGCGAAGTTTTCAATACTAAGGTTCGCACCCTGCCAGAGACGGGACCTACGAAAATACTATTATTTTTGCACCTCACTTCTGTGGCTCTGTGGATCTAATACCATGTAGAAATTTCAATAAAAAATAAGTATTTCCTGTGATTCTCCTGATCTAACAATTATATGCCACTGTTAAATATAGAATCGCTTCTACTAATATTCTTGCGGAAATTTAAACCATGATCACAAAGTGAAATATCAAGAACACATAACACAGAAGTTTTTCTGGGAAAGCGTGAAGCTAAAAACCCCACTATCATATATTATGTATATCATGGATCATGAAACAATCTCATACAAAACTCTAATCCAAGAGCTCTCGGTACAATACAATCATCTCACACTGTCATACAAAAATTCAGCAAATACATGTGCCAATTCTCTGTGTCCAAACAGCCTGCCTCCTCTGCACAATCCCTGCAATTAGAATTCTCACAATGAATTCGAATTGCCTAGTTTGCACATGCTCATGAACATATCCACTACATGTGTGATTACATGAGTGCACTTCACTCAAATCACAATTGATAGCCAAACTGTCCCTTTCACATGTTATCTCAACTAGGTCTCCACTAGATCTGACATGCATGTAGTTAACCATGGTGAATCTTCAGTTGCATGTGAGTTCACTGATTTGAATTAATTAATAATTAATTCATTGAACTCTCACTAGTGTAAGTTCAGTTACAACTAGTACAATTGGGCTTAACTCACTTAACTGAGTTAAACTAATTCACAACTCTCATAACTACACTTATAACTCGGTTACAACTTCAAGTCACCTCCATGTCTTACCAGCCAACCTTTGAACTCGAATTCCCCATAGTTAACTGATTTTCCATTTCAGTTAATTATTTCAAGTAATTATGAGATAATAGATTAATATTTATTGTCCAATTTGATTAAGGGAAAAGTAAATTAGACACATGTTTCTTGTTGACTTTTCAACAGTTTATGCGCTTGTTGATCTTCGCTCTCGATCGGCATCTACATGCTCTCCCATATGAAACAATATAAGTATTTAGTACAGAATATACCCTAAATATTAATACTCATTGAAAAATGGAAAAACATTAAAAATGTGTGCATACCACTATGTAATGGTCCTTCGGAAACAGTGCTTGAATCAATATGGGGGTCAGGATGTGTTTCATCGGGTACATCAAGAGCATTGGTAGCATTGTTACTCTCCTGCAAATGTGGAAAAGACACACATTATTTTACATTTTAAATGAATAAAAAATATATTTTACATTACAAGTAATCAATGAATAAAAACTAATCGACAAGTTTTTAATTTCATTTTATTTACCATGTCCTCCAGAGAGACACATGTCGATTTCCCCAAGCTTCTTCGTCACACCACCACGCCATCAAAACCCTGCATGAACCTGACCTTTAGATCTTCTTCTGTGGCTTGGTCATTGAACAAATCCCCCTGCATTGAGCAATATCAAAATCATTAGTCACTAGCTGCAATGAATTACATATTTTGTGACGATGATAAAAAAAAAAGTAAAATTTTTAGGCACTTACAACCCGTGCCTTCAATCTCCCGTAACCACCTTGGCCCAATTTATGTTGGTCGTATTTGTCTTGTATTGCCTTTGTTTCCTTGGAAGTGTCTTGGAGTCTACACAATATTTTGAAATATGTTAGATATTGATTGTTTTCCTCGTAAAGTAAACAAAAGACCATCATAGTAAATTGAAAACCCTCTTACCTTCCAGGGCCATGTGGTTTCTTCCCTTATGCTTTCATCGCTAATTCTCTTGCATCGAGAATAATTTCTTTCCACTCTGTGTCGGGGACAACCAAAGGGTGTTCGCACTTAGGGTCCTGTACTAATTTATTCCTATACACCTCTCTGACATTTTTCAAATGCTTGCCGGTCCTTTTTAGGACTTCTGGCTTATTGAACGAGTCACCAAACTCGCCAACCAATCTGGAGATAAGAAGGCTTTTCAGTTTGGAATCTTGTTGATTCCATCGTAGTCGAATGGTTGGCCCAAAAAGTTCTAATGCATAGTCATGCAAAATATTGTAGAACACATTGTTTCCTGTAAAACATCGTCATCATTAGTAATTTAAATCTCATGGATATGTGATTGTTTAAACAATTATATAACAAGAATCTCTATAAATACATATATTAAATACCTGGTAGTTGTACTATTTTTAGATGAACCATGTCCTAGTCGGCCAAAAATGATACCGTGGTTGTTCTTGTGCTTTGGATACGTGTAGCACCAGGGTAACAATCAACAGAAGAGTGATCAGTTCCATGATCATGTACACCACATGCACGATCTGGTGTGTCTTGTGGGGGTGTGGCATCACCCCTAGAAGGAATAGAATCGGTCTCAAGAGACACACTTGGGGTGGAAAATATCTTGGTGGCTGCGTGGCCATGTGGGTTTGTTGTTGCAGTCCTGTTGTTGCTACCAAGACCTTCCCCTTCCCCTCTCATCGATCTCACAAAATTCTACAATGAGAAATATGTGTTAATTGCATATATCAAATTACAAAATTTAAAACCAAAAATTGATATTGTTAGATGAAGTGACTTACCCCATAATTTGTTATATTAACGTGTAATTCAGATATCCTTTGGAAATCCTCAGCAGTTTTCGGCCCAGGAACGACCAAATCCTGGAATTCCCTATTGGCCTTTCTTAGGGACAATTCTATTGTTTGCAAGGGGTCTCTAGAATCAAATATCACTTCATCTCTTATATATTCATCATTTTCAGTCGATGTGGTGCTAGGAACGGGGCCTTTTCCTCGATCAATGTCTTTTCCACACTCAGGGCCTTTTCCCCGATCACCACTCTGGCAAAATTTCAAGAAGAATGTTAGTATGTGCAAGAAATATTGAAAAAACAATATATGAAATAATGGAATATTGGAAAATATTATCAAATGAAACATTCACACATACAAATTAGCAAATATTTGGAAATGAAACATCGAGCAAAAATTAGCAAATGGAACATTCAAAAATAAAATAAAATTTCGTCACAAATGAAACATTCACAAATTAAGTAATCCCCTTTTAAGTTTGGGTATAATGGGTTTTGTAAAATTCGGAGTAAAATTCACTGCAACTTGAAGTTCTTGGTATTCTATCTTGTGCGCTACCTCTTGGGAGTCGCACTAGGCTGGGGAGGTGACTCTTTGATATCTCTTGGTCTATTTTGATGGTGATAAACTTGTAAACTCTTGAATTTATCCTTCTATAAGAAATGTTGTTGGGTTTTCTTCCAAGGTTGGTTTTCCTAGGATAAATTCTTGTGTTCTTGTGTCTATTGTGCATAGTTAATATTTCTAGATCTTGTTATTTTTGTTGCATTGTAATAGTTGAGATTCTTAGTGTATAGTTATTCTATGATAACTATGGCATGAAATGAAATTTTTCATTGAATTTATAAAACAATAACTATCAGATCCGAGAATCAAATAATTCAACAAGGATGTAGTAAGGTAGTTTCCATGAGAGAAAGTGATAAGTCGGATCTACCAAATGAACATTTCCAAGCCATCTAGTGCAACATAAGGGCTTGCAATGGAGGTATGTATATACAACATTGATTTATGTTCTTGGAAAGGTGAGGCGGTCAGTAGAAGCATTGGATGTCTTTCATGTGATGTGTTTCCTTCCAATATAATAAAGTGGAATTTCTACATTGAGATCCTCGGCTTGAACCGAATGTTGTTGTCTATAACGTTGTCTTAAATTCCCATGTTCCTTGCATGTAATGGAAAGGAGCCTTTTGGTTGTTGCAACAAATGAGGAAAAGTGGGTCGAAATTTTTTCCAAAATGATTTGAATGGGGCCAAAGGATGGCTTGAAGCCCAAACCATTAGAAAGGATGTGCATAACAGATTCAAGGGTGGAATCCAAATCCCAAGCAATATGGGATAACTTCATGAAGGTCAAATATGGAAGATTTGGAGGAATTCGAACCACTATTTTCATCACAAGGGATAAGTTCCTTTAACCACAAGATTTGAAATGATATAAGAGAGAAAGTGACCAGATGCAAGAGGGGGGGATTTCCCAATTTATTGGAATGTAAAGGCCAAGCCTTGGCCATCTTTGTTTGCAATCTTCACAATTGGTGGTTTCAAGGTTTTCTTCTATTGACGCGGTTAGCTTTGGGATCGATCAACTCTGGTCCTTCTCACCAAGATTGTCATCTTGGAAACCTTTTGAGCTTTGGAAGGTGATCTGTTTGGTGAGCCACATATGAAATGCAGAGCATATGCTTATGATGCTAGACAAGAAATTCCCCCACTTGAAGAGAAACCCCTTTATTGGGGGAATACAAAAGCCTATGTTAATTATTGCAAGAAGAAGCCAATTTTATGTTGCAGTTTGAAGACCATTCTAATGTAATAACTTACTTTGCATCCTTTTGAATGGATAGGTTTCTCAATTGAAACGGACTCAAAGATGTTGACCATATAAATGAAATTTGTTATCAATTTGTTGAGTATTGTATGTGTTATTTTATGTCTTGTTTTAAATTTCAGTATTGTGATTCTTGGGGTAAGCAACCTCTCCCAGCATTTCATTCATAACTTTTTCTACAAGAAGCAAAATAAAATTTTGTTGAAGATCCATATGAGGTATCAAAACTATATTTCCATCAGTATAAGGAAATTGTTTTATCATGGCCCATGGAGAAATAAAATACATGTTGAAACTCAAGAGAGAGGTAGCATCACCGTGTTATAGAGCTTTGGTGCTTCTAGTGATTATATCTCCCAAACTAGGAAAAAATATTCTAACACCCCATTTTAGATAACATAAAAACCTTTCAAATGATTTATAATGYRCCCTCTAAAATGTATTGTAGATGCCATTSTAGTTGTTCAAAGTTAACATAAGAGGCACATGCTTCATTCTATCCATGAATTGGTGATATTATGGTTGGGAAAATGTAGGTAAGATAAGAGAGGGATGGAATGAGGTAACCCAAGATTGTAAATGTTGATTGAAAATTTTTAGGTCGTGCCATGCTTGTGTGAAGATACAAGAACACTTGATGTTGGAGGGATAAGTGTAGAGGAACGCAAAATATGCCTAAAAGTAAAATATTTCAGAAATAAAATAAAATTTCATCACAAATGAAACATTCACAAATTAAGTAATCCCTTTTTAAGTTTGGGTATAATGGGTTTTGTACCATAGCAAAAGAAGACGTTCCTGGGTCGACTCGATTCATATTGTAATCGATCAGCAACTCTTCGCCTGCCATTATTGTTTTCACCGCACATACAAATATCCTATTACCTTCACGCTCCTCAAAAATGCAATTGGGTTCCTTTCTTGTCGTCCCAGGCCTTGTACTGTTTATAAGACCTGCATATTCTCCAATGCCTTTGGCCTTCCATCAATATACATAGTCGCTCCTTTATTTTTATTATTGTCTTTCAGATATATATAATTTGCAGCGAGTGCATATCTCTGCATACAAGGCATATATTGGACCAGCCTCAACCATACACTATAAGTGTAACATGTTCCAACATACTCAAAAAATTCAACTAATCCGCCATATTTTACCTTTATGTCATCCATGGAGAATAAACCAAGGCCATGGATGGATGACGGAGCAATGTGATACATCCTCTCATTAACACAGAAGTTGGTGTCCAACTCTAGCAGTTCCTTGGGTACCCACTGTTTCAGTAGGTGTTTGTACCTCAAGGGAACCTCCATGTCACCTATGATCTCATTGTCATAAGAGCATGATCCTCCTTCAGCAAGAAATAATTTCATGCGCCTACCAAACTTTCTTCTGACCTTTTCACCTCTAGTTGATTTCTCCTTGTAGCATGTGTTGGATATGTTTTCCCTTGTCCCTCTCGAAATTTCATCGCTCGAGCTAGATGATAGGTCTAATAGATACATATTTGGTTGTACCTACACTCCATCGAGGGAGAAGGAAACGTTAGGCCAATGATCTTCATATTATAGTATAGCTAAAGATAAATTGACATGTAAGACTTTTTCATCTAGGGTTGGATCCCAACCTCTGAGAAAACACAAAGTATTTCTTCACTCAGTATTTTGGGTAGGTGTTGGGCCAAAATTATGTGGGAAGACAGAAGACATAATTTAGAATTTCTCATCTAATTTGTAGCCCACCTCTAATTTATGAGAACCCATGAGGGATTTCATCGTGCTAGTGAGAAGGTTATATGGTGAAAAGGATTTCTCTTATATGTAGAAGCATTGGGTTCCCTCGATACACCAAATGTTGAAGAAGGCAATTGTAATATAGATGACTAGAGAAAATGATTGTTATATTTTACTAGAAAAAAGGTAGAACAAGACCTTATATAAGTTTTTCACAAGTGATAGTGTCTATTGTAACTCCATAGTGAGTCCATGCTTCTTTGTAAACAACAAGGTGTGTTGTAACAGATATTGAAAATTTTCGATATTACTTAGGCACTTTCGCCCAAATTTAACAACAGTATATGGTGGTGGCTTGGTTCCAGTTATGTTGTTGTAGCAGACAATTTTTCAGGTGCTACAAGTTGGAAGCAACTATTGGACAGCATGGGCATGTCCTCCCATGCTAGATATGGAGCCTATAATTAGCACTGGTGTCCTCATTCTAGTGTACACTGCATTATCAATGGGATGTTCATTGTGTGTGTTGGTCCGAGCATTACTGGTATTGGTAGTGGGTCTTTTGGCATCTCAAAAACGGTTTTTGGGCATGCTCCACAGTATTTTCCATGCTCACATGTCCTTTTTTGATATGACACCAACTGGCTGGATCTTGAACAGGGGGACTTACCATTTTTCTTTGAGTTCAGAACAGGAATTTATTCTTCCTTGGTTATTTCAGTAATGAATCTATCTCTTTCCACCCGAGGAGACACTCCAGGAAATAGCTTAACAACACTAATTTTTGGCTACAATTACTGTCAGTCATGGCATAGAGAGAGAGAAACGTTATCCAAGTTTCCATTACCGGCAGTAAAGGCGGAAGCAAAGAAGGGATTCAATGATCTCATTATTGTGGATTTCTAATCTTCATCAACAACAATGAAATTTATGTTTCCAGTGGACCATAGGGCCAAAAATGTATACCATATATGGTGGTCATATGCCCGAGTCGAAACCGTACTGTCTATTTTTTATCTTGGGCATACTGGACTTAAATTCCACTTATTGAATTGATGTTGCCTCATGAGGACACTGCCTCCAACCGATATCAGATTTGCAAACCATCTCTCCATATAGTGGACACTATCATCTCACTGAACAAAATTTGTCCGAGCTTCTTAATTTTCTGAAGGAAAATGGTGTTGACATTGCTGATGTCCAAACAGGTTCATTTTCAGACGAGGAACGGAGTATTAGCGTTACAAAGCATGAATCTAAGGAAAAGGAGAACCAGCCTATTGAGACACTGGACTCAAATATTGCACTGGAGACATAGGGTAACACTATGGATAAGATTCCAGTAAATATATTGGATTTTGACAACACCATCGAAGCCTATTTTGATTATTATTCAACCATGGAATCGCTTCCAGATTTTGATTTAACAGACTCCAGAGGAAGTTGTATTCCTAATTATGTTAATGCATCCATTGCCATGGACGATAAATTGCATCAGTGGTGGAATGATGAAGTGGAATATACGAGTTTCTCAGCATGTTTTGATCAGGCTTCTCAGACGTCTAAAAAACTACAAACGGAAAGTTTGCAATTGCCTGATAATCATAATTATGTTCATTTGACGGGCTCTGTTTTCTCTAGTCCTGAAAGGAAATGCGGCCTTCCAAACCTTAGTCAACGATATTATGTCTTTTATAATAACAGTAATAATCACAGAGACCAAGGGTTCAATTCTCGCAAACCCGCGCCTTCTTCTGCACACAAAAAATTAATGTCTGAAAGGAAGAGACGTGGAAAATTAAATGAAAGGCTTTATACTCTGCGTTCTCTTGTCCCCTTCATCACAAAATTGGACAAGGCATCTGTTGTAAAAGATGCAATTACATAATATACACCACTTGGAAAATCAAGTGAAGAATATTGAGGGTGAGATTGCGGCCTTCAATTCGACAATCAAAACGACTTCTCTTCGTCCATTGTATCTCAAAACCACTCGTCGGTGGTGGTGCAGAAAGTGGAGGCGCCGGTGAGCACGGTGTGGTCACTGGTGCAGCGGTTCGACTAACCTCAAATCTACAAGTAGTTTGCCCCGATTGATTGGCCGACGGAAGAATATTGTTGTTGTCGGTTTGGATTTACAACGTTCCACATTCGAAATCATTTGAGCAGACCATTCCAAAAGTAGAGGACGCAGCAACAGTTTCAAATAAGATTAGGCGATTTGAACAATTACAACATGAGTTGGTTGAACTTGAGAGACGAGTTCAAGAAAATACTGATGGATTTCTAGATCACAAGGGGTATTACAATAATAGCGATCAAGTTGCTAGAAACTCATTAGCAAGAGGTACAAGTTATAAATTATCTAAGGTAGAAAAGGACGACAACATTCTGGGCAAGTCCATTGGAAAATTGAAAGAAGCTGGCTCGGATGTCTGGAAAGGTACACGGCTTCTTGCCACAGATGTGGTTGCTGCAATGGGCTTCCTACAAAGAGCCTTGATGGGTGAAGAGCTGACTGACAAGGAAAAGAAAACTCTTCGGAGGACGCTAACAGATCTAGCTTCAGTTATACCAATTGGAATCCTCGTGCTCCTTCCGGTTACATCTGTTGGACATGCCGCTATGCTAGCTGCGATAAAAACAGACTTCCCTGCTATGATACCCTCTGCATATGCGCGTGAGAGGTTGGATTTATTGAGGTAGTTGGAGAAGTTGCAGCAAATGGATGCTAGTGCATCGAACCCAGAGCAGAGGAAAATGAAGCGACAGTCCACCTGGAGCGATCAGTCCTACACATTGGTTGGGAGCCTTCTCAGGTCCATCTACATATCTATTTAATTAAATCAGTGTGCAAAGTTTAGAGACCTGTTGTTGGAATTCATTGACGCGGGCAATGGCGGAGACCAGGGGTACCTAAACGAGTTTTTTACCAGCGCACACCAATGTTAGTTACGGCAAAGCATCTGGCAGTCGCAAATTCCATGAAGGCGAACTGTTTCATATTCCCGGAATACAAAGAGTTTTATTTTAGACTTTTCTTTTAAAAGACTGATGGAGGTAACAGAGAAATAGGGGGCGCGGGGGCGAGTTGGGGAATAAACCTCTTGTGAAGAGGGGTTCCTTTGTAGGCTGAGTTATTTTGTAAACCAGGAATGAAATAATACAGAAGACGTATTTACTTGAGACTGTGAGATTCATCACGGTCGATTCTTTCAGCATGTTCTTCCTCTTTTCAGCTGTGTTAAATCTATTTGGAATTCATTTTATATGCTCCTTACCCACAGTTGATATACATGTGTTTTCATTATCATATTGTTTATCTCTTCCTTATTCTGTCACAACTGTGTTACAAGTTTGTTTTCTTCTATCTCCTATTTAGTTTCATTCCATATTCCTAACTGATGTGCTTCGTTATAATTTAGTACGACCACTACTATAGTGAATGAATTTTGGTTTTCTGTAATTGTTTACTATTTTTCCTCTGTACCAGCTATCAGCGGGTGTAAGACCAGTCTACACTTCCAAAATTCTACATATATTCTCTGCTACATCGGTTATTTCTGCTACCACATCATGATTATCAAATCGTTGAAAGATAGACTTACTTTTCCTCACTTTCCACAAGTTTATACGATCACTGCTATTTTATCATTTCCTCGGTCTTCACTTCACTCCATGCCCAATGGATCATTTCCCTGGTTTAACCCCAAAACTCTAAAAATCCGAAATTATCATTTACCCATAAATCTTCCCACCATTTTACGCTTACTGAAGATCATATTGTGACATTGTTCGAGAGATCCCTCTCAGGTTGGGGGAGGACAGTTTCCAATCCAAAGTGGTTCGAGGTTGCCTCGGGATTGATTTGCATGCAACCCAAATTCAGTTCTGAGTGTCAACAAGGTGCATTGCTCATTTTCCTGTTGGTTTTTCCCAAATCGGGTTTCCCATAGTACATATTGTCATTCCTTGTGTTGGTGTGCTCATTTTACTAATATATGTTCTCTCTTATATTCTCAGTTCATTTCAATATTTTGACTAATATACTTGTAATATTACATTTTGATCAAAAGAAAACATTGTATAAATGAGTATAATCTCATGGTATTTTGTAGTAGAATTTAAGATGTCTTGTAACAAAGTGTCCAATGTAATACCCATGATAGACTATAGTTTATATATCATATTGGTATCAGAGAAGTTTTGTATGGGGTTTCCATGGAATATTTTAGGATCTAAAAAATGATGGAAAGAAATCAGTTCCAAACACTATTCATGGTGTATGGATATTGTATCATTCAAAAGGATGACCTAGAGGAGACATTTGCAAGAATGGAAGTGTGTGTCTTTGACATCTTCATAGTATGGAAATTTTAATGTCAATAGAGGAAATTTTAATGTCAATGTACAATTTCACGCACTTAAAAGACACCAAAAACAATAAGTTTTGGTATCTTGGACCTAACTTCCTCTTGAATACTTGAAATTGAATTAGACTTGTGGGAATCTGAATGAGGCATATTAGGAAATTACCATGTAAAATTTAATACCATGAGAGTATCAAAATTAGATTAACATCGAGTGAAAGATGGGCTAGTAGAGCAAATCCCATGTCATGACTTCGCCTTGACTACATGTGTTGGATATGTTTTCCCATGTTTATCTAGTT
>ML786662.1:364587-378107 GCA_009831015.1 Picea engelmannii
CACCCCAAATGCAATGCATATTAATTTTCCTCCCTAAATCAGGAAGATAATCGCTAATATACACTAACGTTTGATATACCATATACCCCTCTACCATAGAACCCTCGGGACGTGCTCTTTGTCTAACTAAAGCCTTCAATGACTTCAAGTGTCTCTCCACCATCCACATTGACCTTGTGTGTATAGGTCCACACAATTCAATCTCTTCGACCTAGTGTATGAGGTAGTGTTCTTGCACATTGAAAAATGCTGGAGGTATATACTTTTGCATTGCACACATTAAACGAGGAATTTCTCTCTTCCAATATTTTATATCTTCCTTATGGATTTCTTTAGATGACAACCACCTACAAATGTTACGAGGACAAAATATGTTTCAACAAAGACAATATAGTATACATGAATATTATAAGTAAAACACATGTCATCAACAACTTCTACAACATTTTTATTACATATAAATAATAATATGTAATTCATCTGTCGTTATTTACCTCATGTATTTTCCAAGGTCATATATAACTTGTTTTATGTTGTCAAAGTTGTCGAGCAAAGATAGAGGTAGCACATACTGTAACAAAACAATGGCACATTAATAAATTTATGATTTCATATTAACAATATATTTACAAAATTTAAAAATATTACATCGATTTTTACCAATACATAACAAATATACGAAAGAAATTACCTTGATGAAGGTATGTCAGTCATGAGTTTTTAACCCGCCAAATTCACCTTTCTTTGTTAATATATTCTTGATGTTTGAAGCAAATCCTTTTGGAAAACAATTTTTTGAATGAGCTCTTTTACAGCATTGCTTTCATCTTCTTTAAATGACCATGGGAGGCTATTTCGATCGACTCCATTAGTCCTATTTAAATCAATAATATTTAGCATTGCATGATTGGCTTCTTGAATGTCACTACAAATTTTAGAATTTTTTTCTTTGTCACGCCTTCCATCTAAGATTCTCCACAACATTTTTGTTACTTTCTTCCCGATATGCATTGTGTCAAACAAATGAGTTATTTCTAGTTGCTCATAGTAGACATGTTTTCATTCCTCGTGGAAGTAGATCAATTCCTTGACGACCAACTATATGTTACATAAATGAAATTAACACAAAAATTGTTAGATTATACACAGTAGACATGAGAATTCAACACAATTTAAAAACGTAATATATTGCATACGATGATGAAGATTGACTTACATTGATGATTTGATCTGTTATATTCCAACTTCCATAAGTGTGGTGTCATTCTTTACCATTGAAAAGATGTTTATCGGTTTTTCGATACCTATGATTCTTAGGGAGAAAGTGCCTATGTTCATCAAACACCTCCTTTCCTAAACTTATTGAATGACGAGATCTCATCCTAGGACCACAAACTGGACATGCAAATTTACCCTATGTTTTCATACCTAGAAGATGCGCATCAATGGTAGCATTAGTTATATAACAAGAAATTATTTAAAAAACAAACATTATAATATCATCAATATCTAACTTATTTAAGTGCAATAGTGTGTTACATACCACAAAAATGTGTTAGTTCCGGTGCATCATGAATTGTCCATGTAAGAATCCCATGGAATCGAAATCCTCTTTGACCTATTGGTCTAGAGATGTCGTACATAATGATGTTGTCCCATAACTTTAACAGCTCATCGACAAAAGGCTCAATATATACATTCATATCTTTCACTTGGTACTTACCTAAATGGTTAAAAAATACAGATAATTACTACACCTTGTATACATATACGAAATTGTGCAATGAACAAGACAAATGAAATGTTAAACATTAAAAAAACAATATCGTTATAAAAATATACCTGGAACAATCATTGCCAACATTGTGTGCTCTCTCTTTATTGACATCCAAGGAGGAAGGTTATAAATTTATTATTGAATCAATTTATTTTATATTCACTTTGAATTATAGTACACTCATCACTTCACTTTATTATTTACCTTTTAAAAATTTCTTAAACCACTTTGACTACTTTGACCGTTTGGGGCTTCTAGATGACATGTGAGGGTCCTCCAACTTTGTAAGGCCATAACTCTCAAATCGTGAGGAGTTATGTGACGTTCCACATACCACCAGAAATGGAATGGCATGTACTATCCATATAAAATAGTATTACCTGAAAATATATCAAAACTCGTATTGTTATCCATCAAACAAACTTGGGTCCATTACCCAAACCTAGGTTCTCCAACTTCTCATGGCCATAACTCTCTAACCGTGAGGAGTTATGTGACGTTCCACATACCACCGGAAATGGAATGAAAAGAACTATCCATCTAGGATAGTTTCACTGACAAATTCACTGGAGTTCATCTCATTATTCCACAAATAAGCATGGTTTCTCTAACCATACTTCTAGGATAACTCAATCCACAAAGTGTCTTCCCGTGAGGGCTTTCACCATAAGGGGACCACTTTGGAGTTCATCCATTTATACTTATTATCAACCATGAAAAGACAATAACGAGTCATATTTACATCAAACAATATTGGGTCCATTACCCAACCTTTGTGCTACAGGGCTTTCTTCAAGGGTTGACATCAATGACAACCAACCTTAATCAATAATCTCCCCCTTTGGCATTGATGGAAACACTCTGATGCAATACTAAAATTATATCACTCATGCTCCCCCTGGAACAATGCCTCTATCCTTTGTATTTGATAAATTTTCTCCCCCTGGAACCATGCCTCTGTCCTCTGCATCTGATAAATCTCTCCCCCTGGAACCATGCCTTTGTCCTTTGCATCTGATAAATCTCTCCCCTTTTGTCATCAATGGAAAAGGTATATTTCCATCCGGGGTTTCTCCCCCTGACTGAACTGTCCTCTTATGGTGCATCCTCATGTAAATCTAAGACATATAAGATAAGAATTCAAAACCCATTCATTTTGGAGTAGAAATAACTCCAAGTCTCTGGCAAAGATATTCAAAGGATTCTCGTGGAAGTGGTTTTGTGAAGATGTCTGACACTTGTTCTTTTATGCCCACATACTCAACTCTAATGTTCTTTTTTGCAACCTGCTCGTGTAGAAAGTGATACTTTATTGGAATGTGCTTCATCTTGGAGTGCATCACCGGGTTCTTTGATATATTGATGGTGCTTGTATTATCACAATAGATTGGAATGGGCTCATCATACTCAACATGTATATCTGTCAAAGTTTGTTTCATCCAAAGAACCTATGTACAACATGATGTTGTTGCAATATACTCTACCTTGGCTGTAGATAAATATATTGATGATTGTTTCTTGCTTAGCCATGATACTAAACACTCACCCAAGTAGAACGCTTCTTCACTAATGCTTCGTTGGTCATCAATACAAACTGGCCAATCTGCATCTGTGTAGGAAATAAGTGATAGATCCTTTCCTTTTGGATACCATAATTCAAACTCTTTTGTTCCTTTAAGATATCTTAAAATCCTCTTCACTGCTAACACATGTGACTCCTTTGGTGCCGCTTGAAATCGTGCCACCTATCCAACTGCCTGCATTACATCTGGTCTGGATGTTGTCACATATAGTAGGCTACCAATCATTGACCTGTATTGCCTCTGATCTGTAGACTTCGAATCATCATCTTTGCTCAACTTGCAACTGGTTTGCATGGGAGTGATAATTGGTTTGCAATATTCCATTCTGGACCTCTTTAGCATTTCTCTGATATACTTGGTTTGAGAAATAAAGATTCCTTGGTTGCTTTGATGTATATGAAGTCCCAAAAAGAAGGATAGTTCTCCAAGTAACGACATTTCAAATTTATTATGCATATATTTTGCAAATTTTTGGCTTAACCTGTCATCATCACTACCAAAAATAATATCATCAACATAAACTTCAATTAATAAAATATTACCTTCACTTCCCTTGATGTAGAGTTTGTTGTCTGCACTTCCTTTTCTAAACCATGTCTGTTGCATATACTTATCTAGTCTAGAGTACCATGATCTAAGAGCCTGTTTTAGACCATACAAGGCCTTTTTTAATTTACACACATAATCTGCGTTCTCTAACAACTGAAATACTTCTGGTTGTTCAATGTAAACTTCTTCTTCAAGTTCCCCATTCAGAAAAGTTGATTTTGCGTCCATCTAATATACTTTAACATTTTTGGAGCATGCATAGGCTAAAAGAAACCGAATTGCTTCCATTCTGGCAACTGGGGAAAATGTCTCTTCAAAGTCAATTCCTTCAATCTGTGCATATCCTTTACATATCAATCTATATATGTTCCTTGTAACTTATCCATCTTCATTTAATTTATTCCTGAAAACCCATTTTGTGTCGATCACATTGTTATTCTTTGGTCTTGGAACCAGTTCCCAAGTGTCATTTTTCTCTATTTGATCAAATTCTTCATTCATGGCCTTATTCAAAAATTCATCCTTGTTGGCTTCTTCAAAACAGTTTGGTTCAATTGTAGATAAGAGTGCTAGGTGTGTTTGTTCTTGTGAACGGATTTTTTTTCTAGTCTCAACTCCTGCATCTTTGTTTCCAATAATCTGATCTGAAGGATGATTCTTCTATACTCATTTGCTAGGTGTCATTGGAGATACTTTATTAAATTGCTATTTTGTTTCTATCGGATTCTCTTCATCTTCCTCTTCTAATTCATCTTCTGCTTCTTCTTCTTCGAAAAGTTTTTCCATTGATTATTTTTCTTCTTCCATTGATTCTGGTCTACCTGTTTCATCAATTATTACGTTGATGCTTTCTACAAATTTGTTCAATCTTAGATTGTAACACTTGTATGCTTTCCTTGTACTTGAGTAACCAAAAAGTACTCCTTTGTACACACGAAAGTCAAACTTTCCCATTCTTCCATATTCTCTTTTGATGTAACATTTGCTTCCAAAAACTCTAAAGTGCTTCACATTTGTTGGTCTTCCTTTCCATAGCTCATAGGGAGTTTTATCAGTGTTGTTTATGAGCATTACTCTGTTTTGAGTGTGAACTTTTGTATGCATTGCCTGTGTCCAAAATGTATCTTTCAATTTGGAATCCATTATCATTGTTCGAGCCATTTCATGTACTGTCATGTTCTTTATGTCAACAACTCCATTATGTTGAGATGTCCTAGCAACGGAGACTTGCCTTTTTATTCCATGACTGCTGCAGTAGTCCATAAATTCCTTTGAAGTGAAATCTCCTCCATTATCAAATATCAAGCATTTGATTCTTTAATCCATCTCATTTTCAACCATTTCCTTGTAGATCTTGAAGTTTTCAAAAGCTTCTGACTTGTTCTTGAGAAAGAAAACTGTAGTCAATCTTGTATAATCATCAACTAATAACATAAAGTATCTCTCACCTTTTAAGCCCTTTGTTGTAGTTGGTCCAACTAGATCAGTATGCACAATTTCCAGTGGTCTTGTTGTTGAATATTCCTTTGATTTCAACCTAGTCTTTGTTTTCTTTCCTTGTTGACAATGCTTGCATAAAGTGTTGGTTGGTTTCGTGATCTAGGGAATTTCTCTGACTGCTTCTCTTTTGTTGACTTTGACAAGGTTATCAAAATGCATGTGACCCATTCTTTTGTGCCATAGCCAAATTTCATCTTCCTTTTCTAGACAACACTTTTCATTTCCAATTTCACTTAACACATATATGTTGTTTGAAGTTCTTGCAGCTATACCGACCAATTTCCTTGAACCTTCTCTTTTTATCTCATACTTTTGTGAATCAAAAGTAACTTTATGACCTTGGTCACACATTTGACTCACCCTTAGAAGATTATGTTTCATATCTTCTACCAATAGAACATTTTGTGCCTTTTTATTCGTGTTCCCAATTCAGACTGTGCCTTCTAAAATAATTTTGGTTGAATTATCATTTCCGAAGGAGACTGGTCCATTTCTTTCCTTTCGCAATGTAATAAATTTGTCTCTATCACCTATCATGTGTTTTGAACACCCATTGTCAACTTAACAACCATGTTTCTTCTGCTTGGCATGTAGAGCGACTGTGCATTCTTCATTGCTATACTAATCTTTCTTTCTTATCCATGTTGTTTTCTGAGGTTCTTGTCTGTGACTATTGTTATTTTGTTGAGGTTCTTTAGGAGGGACTGTCATTCTGCAATGTTTGGCCACATGTCCAAAATTGTTACATTTGTAACATTCCACTTCAGTGTTCAAAGATTCAAACCTGTTGTAAATTATTCTTTTTGTTTCACTAGGTCTTCTTGAGTAACCCCTTTGTGTATGACTCTCAAAGTTGTTATTTTTCTTGTTGTTAGCTCTACAATTCACAGCTTTATGTCCAAAATTATTACATGCATAACATAAACCAAAAAATATAGTTTGATACCTGGGAGTTGAAGATCTTCTAAAAGAAGTTGCTCTTATGAATCCTTCTTCCTCTTGAGGCCTATATGTTTGTTGTTGATTCTAAAAGCTAAATCTTCTCGATGGAGGAGTGTCCATGTAATCTTCCTTGTACATCTTCCTATCCCCTCTGATTGTTTCTGCATAGCTTTTTGGATTTGTTTCTTGCTCTGTTGTTTTGGAGCTTGATCCCTTTTCTGTCTGATTGTATCCAATTTCAGACTTTTCAAGATAAGATTTTGATTGTTGATAATGTCATCCAGAACTTTTGAGCTATTCTACATATTTTTCTTTTGAATATCCTTTCTTAGTGTGGCAATATATGCTTCCAAGTTTCCAATGATCTTGTCCTTTTCTTCTAGTTGTTCTTTGAGTTCTTCTTCAATTATTTTATCTTCTTCTATTTGAACCTTCAATCTTGTGATCATTTGTTCTAGTTCTCGAGTGTCCTTTTTCTTGTCTAGTTCTGCTTGTAGATTCTTGTTTTTCTTCTTTTCTCTTCTGATAACTTCTATGGCACACATTAATTCTTCTCGATAGTCAACTTCTGCCTCTTCAATTTCGTCTTTGACTTCCTCATATCCTTCTTCGACTTCTTCATATTCTTCTTCGGAGTCTTCTTTTTCAGAATCTTTTACTACCATGAATAGAACTCTTCATGTCTCACTGTCACTGATTTCATCTTCATCTGATGATGAGATGTTGTCTTTGATGCATAAGATTTTCTTGAAAACGTTATGTGTAGTTATTTTTCCTTTTAATGTGTGTTTTCCTTTTGAGTAACCTTCATCATTTCTCTTTTTCTTATGAGTACATTTGTTAGAAAAATGACCAATACCATCACAATTAAAACAAATTAAAGGAATCTTACCTCTATACCTACCATTGGTTCCCTTGTTCAGTCTTTTAACGAAGTTGGCCACTTCTTCATCATATTTCGAGGCGTCACTGCTGCTGCTATATTCTTCTTATTCTTTTTTCTTTTTCTTTGATCTTTTGGATGCTTTGAAGGCTGTTTATTTTACATCTGGAATTTCCTGTTCAGTTCTCATTTCATATGCTATGAAGATTCTATGCATTTCGTCCATTCTTATTGAGTTCAGATCCAATCTTTCTTCTAGTTATGATATCTTAGGGTTGAATCTCATAGGAAGAGATCTTAGTACCTTTTGAACAATTACAGATTCTTTGATTTATTCTCCCAATCCTATGATTGCATTTATTGTTTCGTCAACTCTTAAGAAGTAGGCTGCAATATTCTCATCTTCCTTCATTTTTAGTTCTTCGAACTGACCTCTGTAAGTTTGAAGTTTTGTTGCTTTGACTTTTGTATCTCCTTCATAAATATTTTGAAGCTTGTCCCAAATCTCTTTGGCGGATTTACAATGTGCAACTTTGGTGAATATTGTTTCATTGATACCATTCAAAAGTGCATTTGTAGCTTTGGAATTATTCTAACCAAGTTTCATTGCTTTGTCATTTGTTGGTGGAACTGTTGGTACTGTGTATCCATCTACAATTGATTGCCAAATTTGAAACCCCTATGCTTGTATATATGTCTTCATCCTTATGCTCCAAAAAACATATTTTTGTCCATCAAAGTGTGGTATTCCATTTTTATATGAGTTGGTACTCTCCATGATCTACCTTTCAATGGTTAAACTGATTTCTGAAGGAACTTTCTCTGATACCAATTGTTGGATTACTGAGAGGGGGCTGAATCAGTAATAGCGTAATTATAATCCTTTTTCTCCAAATAATCCAAGTGTTATATCAATGTAGAATTATTATCCAATAATGAGAAATAAGAAATGAACAATCACACACATACACAGTACACCAGTGTTTTACGTGGAAACCTAAATTGGGAGAAAACCACGAAATGCTTTATCCTATATGTCTTGAAGAATTACATTCATTGGAAGCACCAACTTCCTTTGTTTTCCAACTGCAACTGGAAGGAGGCTCCAACCCCCTATTTTCTCAAGCTAAAACCTGAGGGAAGCTCCAACTCCCCAATTCTCTGGCTACAACCAAAAGGAGGCTACAACCCCCTATGTTCTTCAACTATAACCGAAAGGTGGCTACAACCACCTGTCCTTGCCCCATCCAACCGCCTAGAAGTAGAAGTAGAATGATGGAACCACTGTCACACTATCACTGTGACATATACCATTGTAAACATGTACCAATAAACTTGAACCATGAACCAACCTGTACCCCAACTTGTAATCAACTTGTACCATAAACAAGTGCATCAACCATGCACCAACATGTACCAAACAATCTGTAATCAACCTGTACCATAAACAAGTGAAATAAACCATGTACCAAGTATGTACCAATCATGTTTCTAGTACTCATTAACTATGACTCATCAATATGTACCAACATCATCAACTATACACCTCATGTATGTGCCAACTCATCAACTACTTGTCTCAACCATGTACCCAACTTGTACCTCAATCAAAATCTCTCATCAATTTCATCATCCAAATATGATTTGTAACTCTGTAATAGACCTAGTGTATATTATCACATACCTGCAAACATTCCTTAACTTTAACAACAAGAGACTAGCATTTTCATCAAATGTTTCTTTAGTCTCACAAGACTAGTTTTGGATTAGTCAACAACCCTAACTTGAAATAATCATAATTGTGTACCTGTAGTGAATAAATATATGAAACTGATACACAATTTTATTTAGTGTGTTTTATGCAATTAATCCAAGTGGCACTACTTGGAACCTCTCAGAAAAGGAGTTATGGAAAAAATGGCACACCTTGTTGAATTTTGTCTTATTCTAGAGAGCGACCTTGTAGAGAGTGCCCCGCATGGAATATTTGTTGAATTTCTATGAAACTGTTAAAAAGAATACAACATACTATACTATAACCAACACATTTGGTCTTACTGAATTTGGATCTATTATGAAGAAGTGATGACGTTTTTACCCAAAACACTTGTTTTTGACTAGTTTCAAGACTAGCCACAAACCCTATTTTCCACGGAGTGTAACTCCAAACATAAAATGAGCCACAAGATGAATTTTGTACCATAGATACTTGGATATGTTTCCTCAATGGAATATCAATTTCATGGTCTGAAGAATTCTAGAAAAAAAATTATTTCGAAAATGGTGAGATGACCTGAAAAAAAAACATACCTTAGAAAGCATCATCAAAAGAATTTATCCTTCCTTGAATTCCGGCCTTCTTTTCTTCACTTTCCTCAGAAATTTAGCTTAGATATCCTTTGTTTACCTCAGACACCTATAGGTATTCAATATTCTCAAGTGTTTCTTAAAAGATAGAGCCTTGTCTCTTATTTATACTCTCCAAATAGCTTCCTTAAAAACATCTTCTAGGTCACTTTGCCCACTTTCCTTATTTTAGGGTTAACCCACTTCTAATTTCTCCATTAAATTTATTATTGAATCAATTTATTTTGTATTCACTTTTAATTATAGTACACTTATAACTTCACTTTATTATTTACCTTTTAAAAATCTCTTAAACCACTTTGACTACTTTGACCTTTTGGGGCTTCTAGATGACATATGAGGGTCCTCCAACTTCGTAAGGCCATAACTCTCAAACCGTGAGGAGTTATGTGACGTTCCACATACCACTAGAAATGGAGTGACATGTAATATCCATATAGAATAGTATTACCTGAAAATACATCAAAACTCATACCATTATCCATCAAACAAACTTGGGTTTGTTACCCAAACCTGGGTTCTCCAACTTCTTATGGCCATAACATGTTAGGGGATTAAAGATTTATAATAGCAGTAACCCTCTCTGAATCAATATTGATTATTGAATCAAAAATAGTGTAATCGATAAGCTTACCTTGAGTGACACCAAAAATAGATTTTGAAGGATTTAAAGACATGCCAAATTTCTTGTAACGCAAAAAGACATTTTTAAGATGATCAAAATGATTTTTCATTTTTTAGAGTAAATGGTTAAGTCATCAAGACAGATATGAATTATCTTACCAATAAGATCATTAAAGGCTATCTACATGGCCCTTTGAAAATTGGCACCTGCATTAATCAAGCCAAAAGGAATTTGTCCATAAGTGAAGGTGCCCCATCGAGTTGAAAAGTGATTTTGTATTTGTCTTCCCTCTTGAATCTAATTTGATTGTAACCCGAAAAAAGCGTCAAGTAGGGACATCATATGTGACCTTGCCACTTGTTCCAAAATCATTTCCATATTAGGAATGGGAAAGTTATATTTTATGCTTGCTCTATTTAGTGCACAAAAATCAACACATAATCAAATCTCGTTGTCCTTTTTCAGTACAGGGACAAGGTTGGATACCCACTCGAAATATTTAACAGGGAAGATAATGTGAGTGTTTATCAACTCTTCCACTTCTTTTCTTATAGTAGCTTCAAGAGAGGGATTTATGGGCCTTTGTTTTTTCCTCACAGGTTTTTCTTCTTCCTTAATTGGAATAACATGTTAGATGAAACTAGGATCAAAACCACGAAGATCCTCATAAGACCAGCCAAAAACATCTCTAAATTCATGGAATAAGTCCATGAATTTTTTATTTTCATCTTCAAAACATTGGGCTTCAATTTTTAAAATATTTGGATGCTCTTGAGTTCCAATGTTCCTTGGAATGATATCTCCTATTTTCCTCTTTGAATCCTCTTCATTTTTGTCTTTATTATTACTAACATCACTTGTTAAGAATGAGTTTTCAAGAGGATTCATCCCTTTAGGAATTTTATTATCTTCAAGTGAAATAATTTCCTTTAGATTATAAATCTAATTATGTAAAGAAGCACAAATGTTTTCATCATCATGGAATACCTACCATGACTCCACATTATTAGGAAAATGAGGTCGATATAAAGATAAAAATGTGCAATCGGGTCTTTGAGGCAATAATTTCTTTGTAGGACAGACTGCAAAAACAACCAACTTATCAGCTATAGAATTCAATTCCCTTATGATGTGAGTGATGTTAAAAGATAGCATATTTGAGATTAAATCCCAAACAACTTGGGTGTATCTTTTCAGCAACTTGTTAGTATGATTATAGATTTTTCTTGCCAAATTGACAACAAGTTTTGAATCTCCAAATACAATGAGATGATAACAACCTATATTGTAAGCATTTTCAATTCCTAACAGCAAGGCTTCAAATTCAGTAACGTTATTAGTAGAGGGAAATTCTAGTTTGTAGGAAAAATTATGAAGTTTACCAACAGGAGAGTATAATATGTTAAAATATTGTGTAACTGCAAAAAATATTCTTATCCCCTTTTGTGGATAAAGATAAAATATATTTATTATTGATTAGATCAATCCCCTTTTGTGGATTGATCATGTCGGTCATTGTAATTGATCAAATCCCCTTTTGCAGATTGGTCAAACCCTAATTGTAATAGGCTAAATAAGAAGTCGGCCCCAGAATATATTAAAGAGGCCTCAGAATATATTAAAGGTGGTTATAACCACCCAGAAGAAGAATTCATCCCTGCCAGTGAAGGGACACTTCCACACGTGCCATAATTGTATAAATAAGAGAGGCCAGCGCCTCATTTAGACACACTCAGCTCACTCATCTAGTGCGCAAGTTTTGAAGGAAGATGCAGTTGTCGGTTGCTGGAAGAAGGAAGAGAGAGAGGTGTGTTTCTCAGTGTTGGATATTCTCTGTTGTCTGGTTCATTATCTTGGCATTGTATTGGCTATCTATATTAAGGAAGTTTTGTTGGGTTTTCTTCCCCTTGAGGGTTTACCAGGATAAATGCTTGTGTACTCTTTTGATTGTGTTTCCCTCAATGATCCTATCTATGCTATTGTTATCTAGTAAATTGAAAGTAACCTAATAATAGCAGAAACTTTAACATGGTTTTAGAGCTAAGCTGAAGAGAGCATCTTTCACAGGAAAAAGAAAAACGTCACGTTGTCGTACATGAAAATTAGGGCTTTTTATTGAAGAAGGTTTTCAGCCCCAAATCCATCTAGAAAGGTGCGCCCTACCTCAACGAACATTTTGGCATCTTTAGTGCACATTTTTAGTGGCTAGATCTCCCGGAAAGTGAAACCCTAGTTTTCAATAAGTACCAGAAAACCAAAGTACCAGAAGTACCAAAAATTCGCAAATCAAGTTTGAAGGGGTAAATTTTCGATTTTCAGAAATCTGACTGTACCAGCATACTCACCTCAGTCCAGCGCATCTTTTGGTGAGTTCAGTTTTCAGATCCAAGAAATTTAATTTTTTATTATTTCTATAGCCCGAAGGGCTAGGGTTTCTTCTACAAGAAAGAATGGCTACCAACATGAGGGTAGAAGACAGGCTAGAAGGATATAGAAACTTTAGATCTTGGAAGCATAGGTTGCATATGATTCTAAATGATAATGATCTCCTAGATCATGTTACAGTGGGTGTACCAGAACCAGATGAAGAAGAGAAAAAGACCAAGCATAAGAAGAATGAAAAGAAAGCAAAGAGAATCATGTCAGATTCAGTAAAATATCACTTGACCCCTCATATATCTGAACTACAAACATCAAGGAAAATGTATGAAGCACTCAGCAGGTTATATGAAAGCAAATACATTAGCCGGAATCTAACCTTAAGAAATCAGCTTCGTAATATTAAGATGGACAACTCAGAATCTATCACATCCTACCTTATGAGAATTTCTCAAATCAGAGATCAGCTTGTAGCTATTGGAGATGTCATTAGTGACAAGGAGCTTGTAACCACAACCCTAAATGGGTTTCCAACATTTTGGATTCCTTTTGTACAAGGAGTTTGTGCAAGAAGCAAGTTACCCAAGTTTGATAAGTTATGGGCAGATTGCACACACAAAGAATATAGACTTGCAGACCAACAGAAGAGATTAATTGTTGACGAAGAGGAAGCTCTTACAGTTCAAAAGAACAAAATAAGTTCCTTTAGAAGGAGCAATAAAGAAGCTAACTCTGTAAGAGTTACAGACAAGAAGAAAGATGTTTCAAAGATCAGATGCTACAACAGTCAAAAGTTGGGACACTTTTCCTATGACTATCCTCAAGGAAAAGGGAAAAGAAAGCATCAAGCACATGTAGCAGAGGAAGAGGAATCTCCTCCCTCAAAGAAAGCTTTAGCAGAATATAAGGATTATG
>ML786662.1:395720-407943 GCA_009831015.1 Picea engelmannii
TGGAGAAATTAGAAGTGGGTTAACCCTAAAATAAGGAAAGTGGGCAAAGTGACCTAGAAGATGTTTTTAAGGAAGCTACTTGGAGAGTATAAATAAGAGGCAAGGCTCTCTCATTTTATATCACACTTGAGAATATTGAATATTTATTTAGGTGTCTGAGGTAACCAAAGGATATCTAAGCCAAATTTCTGAGGTAAGGTGAAGAAAAGAAGGTAGGAATTCATGGAAGGATAAATTCTTTTGATGATGCTTTCTAAGGTATGTTATTTAAAGGTCATCTCACCATTTTCGCAATAACTTTTTTTATATAATGATTCAAACCGTGAAATTGCTATTCCATTGAGTAAACATATCCAAGTATCTTTGGTAAAATATTCATCTTGTGGGTCGTTGTGTTTTTGGAGTTACACTCCATGGAAAATAGGGTTTGTGACTAGTCTTGAAACTAGTCTGAAACAGGTGTTTCGGGTAAAAACGTCAAAAATTCTTCATAACAGATCCAAATTCAGTAAGAAAAAAAAATTTGGTTAGAGTATAGTCTATAGTATGCTATGTAACAGTTTTAGATCGATTCAAAAAATATTCCATGTGGGGCATTCTCTACAAGGTTGCTCTCTAGAATAAACCAGAATTCAGCAAGGTATGTCATTTTTGTTATAACCCATTTTATCAGATGTTTCAAGTAGTGACACCTAGAGGAATTTCATAAAACACACTGAAGAACATTGTGTATAATTTTTTCATCTTTATTCATTACAGGTACAAAGTTATGATTATTTCAAGTTAGGCTTGTTGACTAATCCAAAACTAGTCATGTGAGACTAAAGAAAAGTTTGATGAAAATGCTAGTCTCTTGTTGTTAAAGTGAAGGAAGGTTTGTAGGTATGTGATCATATACACCATGTCTATTACAGAGTTACAAATCATATTTGGATGATGAAATTGATGAGGGATTTTGGTTAAGGTACATGTTGGGTACATGGTTGAGACAAGTAGTTGATGAGTTGGTACATACATGAGGTGTATATTTCATGATGTTGGTACATATTGATGAGTCATAGTTGATGAGTAGTTGACACACGATTGGTACATGGTTGGTTGCACTTGTTTATGGTACAGGTTGATTACAGGTTGTTTGGTACATGTTGGTGCATGGTGGTTGCACTTGTTTATGGTACAGGTTGATTACAGGTTGTTTGGTACAAGTTGGTGCATGGTTGATGCACTTGTTTATGGTACAGGTTGATTAGAGGTTGAGATACAGGTTGATGCATGGTCGATGCATGGTACACATTTACAGTGGTATATCTCACAGTGATATTGTGACAGTGGTTCCATCATTCTACTTCTACTTCAGGGCGGTTGGACGGGGCAAGGATAGGTGGTTGTAGCCACCTTCCATTTGTAGTCGGAGAACATAGGGGGTTGTATCCTCCTTCTTGTTGTAGCCAAAGAATTGGAGAGTTGCAACTTCCCTCAAGTTATAGCCTGAGAAACTAGGGGGTTGGAGTTTCCTTCTAGTTGCAACTGGAAAACAAAGGAAGTTGGTGCTTCCAATGAATGTAATTTTTCAAGACATATAAGAAAAAGCATTTTGTGGTTTTCTCTCGCTTTGGGTTTCCACGTAAAACACTAGTGTACTATGTATGTGTATGATTGTTCATTTGTTCATTGCTCATTATTGGATGATAATTATAAATTGATATAACACTTGGATTATTTGGCTTAAAAAGGATTGTAATTTATATATATTGATTCACCCCCCCTCTCAGTAATCCAACAATTGGTATCAGAGCAGGTTCCTTCAGAAATTAGTTTAAGCATTGAAAGGTAGATCATGGAGAGCAACAACTTGTATAAAAATGGAATACCACAGTTTGATGGACAGAAGTATGTTTTTTGGAGCATAAGGATGAAGACATATATACAGGCACAGAGATTTGAAATTTGGCAATCAATTGTAGATGGATACATAGCACCAACAGTTCCACCAACAAATGAAAAAGCAGTGAAACTCGGTCAGAATAATTCCAAACCCACAAATTCACTTATAAATGGTCTCAGTGAAACGGTATTCACCAAAGTTTCACATTGTAAATCCACCAAAGAGATTTGGGACAAGCTTTGAAATATTTATGAAGGATATTCAAAAGTCAAAGCAGCAAAGCTTCAAACTTACAAAGGTCAGTTTGAACAATTAAAGATGAAGATGAGAATATTTCAGCCTACTTCTTACGAGTCGATGAAATAGTGAATGCAATCATAGGATTGGGAGAAGAAATCGAAGAATCTGTAATTATACAAAATGTAATAAGATCTCTTCCTATGAGATTTGACATTAAGATATCAGCACTAGAAGAAAGATCAGATCTAAACTCAATAAGCATGGACGAACTGCATGGAATCTTCACAGCATATGAAATGAGAATTGAACAAGAAAATCTATATGTAAAGAAGCAACTTTCAAAACATCCAAAAGATCAAAAAAAAAGGAAAAGCAACAAGAAGAACATAACAACAACAGTGACGTCTCGGAAGATGATGAAGAAGTGGCCAACTTCGTCAAAATACTGAATAAGGGAACCAACAGTAGGTATAGAGGTAATCTTCCTTTAATTTGTTTTAATTGTGATGGTATTTGATGCAGGCGAGGGTGTTCCTACACCTCAGACTCACCCGCTCACAGGATCGCTCTGTTCCTCTCCCTTCGAGCCGAAGCGGCTCCTTAGATTCCCTACTGGAATCGTTGCTATGAAAATCCTAGTCCACAGGTCCTTCTCATTCACCCGCATGGCCTCTGCAACTAACCGTGGGTATCCCCGAGTCACTATCGGGGTTCGGGGTTTTGCCCTTCCTGTTGTCGAGAGTCACTGTACTCTCCAACTCCCGATCTTCGATGAGCTCCTTTGTCAGCCTTAGCCCCTCTGGCTATGCCCTGTGGTCCATACGACCATTCTCCATGAGACCACAGCCTCACCTTCCTGTCGGAGTTTCAAGCATCAAAAACCCGATGCGCCTTAGGCACTAGCCCCTCCGACCTATACGACGGTCCATGTGGCCTCTACCCGTGACCATAGTCAAACCTCCCGTCGGGGTTTCAGGGTTCGCGGATTCAAAATGAAACGTTCCACGTCCGCGGATTTCCCGATATGTCGATCCCCGATATGCCTCCTGATCACTGACAGCTGGCCTCCACTAACCCCCTGCTGTGGCCCACACGCCTTATCGGGAAATCGCGTTTCGTGATTCCGCAATGCACGAAACTCTCGCTCTCGGGATATCCGATATCCTGATTCCCGATTGACTCCAAACACTGAGGGGTTGACTTCCCTATCGGCTCTCCTTAATGGTGCTTGATCGCTGCCATGCATCCCTTCAACGGACGATCCCAATTACGTCAGGATTTAAAGACTTCTCCTGTCCCGTTTCTCTTGTCCTCGGGAACTCTGATTTCCCGATGTGTCAAACGCTGATGGCGCTTGATCTCTGACACCTGTCCCTCCGATGAACGGTCTAGATCTTATCATTGTTTCTATGCTTTCGAGACCCCGGTTCTCATGACCTCAAGAACTTTGATTTCCCGATGGCCAAGATCCCGACTGCTATCCCTCGTGTAGCTTCTGCCAATCCAACGGATGACGGGAGTTCCCCTTCTGATCTGACGGCTCAGATCTGCTCTTTTGTGCACTCCTCCTCCTGAGGCTAAACCGTGCGCTACTTCTCCCGATCAAACGGATGACGGGATTTCTCTCATGGGATCCAACGGCTGTCGGTCCTCCTCTTTCTATGGGCTCCTTCTAATCTCCTCCTGGACGTGGAAATCCAACGGTGCAGATCTATTTTATCCGCCTGATCCGATGGCTCCTGTTGCTCCCTCTTGAGCGTCTAAGTTTTATTCCCAGACTTGGAAGAATTCTACGCTCCCAAAGACTTCGACCTTTGCTTCCTTTCTGCCCTGCGAACCCCTCGACTTGAGTCTCGCCTGAGCATATGAAAACTCTATCCTTCCAGAGCTTCTGCCCTTTGAATCCTCACGGGATTCTTTGGCTCCTGCACTCCTGCAGAGTCTTCACACGCAAAGCGCTATCTGTCCTGAGCTTCCACGAACACTCAGACCCCTTGGAGGGTTTGATCCTTCTTCTCCCTCAGATGGAGAATATCAACGCCTTCCTAGCTTTCTCCTCAAGCAACCTCCTTGTTGAGTCTTTCTGGTTATTCAGCAACCCAATACAGGTCCCTCAGTGGACTCTGCTTTCTGCTTCAGAACTCCAAGAGTTCTTTCCTCCTGTGCCTGCCTGCACACTTACTCAACGCCCTCCTGGCGGAGTCTCTTTCCTCATAACACTCAGCAGTCCTAGGTTTCTTCCACGCAACCTATGCACTCGCTCGATGCCCTTCTGGCAGAGCTTCTCAGAATCCTCAGCAATTCTGGTCTTCCTCAAACTCTCAATTAAGTTCTTCCCCAACGCAACCCGTGCGTATGCTCAATGCCCACTTGGCAGAGCTCTCAGAATCCTCAGAGATTCTGGTCTTTCTAAACTCACAGCAGAGTTCTTTCCTCTGTGCACCTCTGTACACATGCTCGATGCCCTCTTAGCAGAGCTCCTACAGAACTCCTCAGAGATTCTGTCTTCTGTCTTCAAAATCTCTCAGCAGAGTTCTTCCTCTGCACCACTGTGCATACGCTCAATGCCCACCTGGCAGAGCTCCTACAGAATCCTCAGTGATTCTGTCTGCAACTGCGTCTCAGCTACACAGCCTTGCCTCTTGAGGTGTTCAGTAACCTCAAAGATCTTCCTTCTGTATGAGTTGTTGATCTCAGTTCTTGTGCTTTCAGCACGTCTTTGTCTGACTCCTCCGAGTTCAGGAATGCATCCTCAGTGCACGGCCCTCAGAACCTCAGCGTTCTGTCACACCCTCCTGGTGTGAAGCCTCAAAGACCCTCAACCTGAAATCAAACACACTCCCTGCAATGGCATGATAATAACACACACATACAACATGTACATGGAACACACACAGACATCCATTCAACACAGAATATGTGCAAGGAAAAATTGTTGTTTGTATTAAATAATGGCAAATGCCTGTATATTTTACAATGGTGTTCCTGATCTCTCCCTGGCTCTTCGACTCAACCATTCTAACTACAAAATGAGATATGAAATCTCTTTTACCTGAAGGGCTCATTGAGCGCTTCCCTCCAAGTACACCTACCCTATTCAATTACAATGAATGGGGCTGTCTAGTCCAGAATCGGACCTAGATCTCAGCCAATATACATTAAAGTCTGATCCTATCTAATGCTTGCGCAAAGGCATGGCTTTCCTGGCTCAACAGCCTAAGCACATTAAATTACATTCAATACAAATACAAATGAGGCTGCGCCTCCTTTTTTTCATATGAATGCATGCACGCTGACGTGGCTGGTTGCATGGAGAGATGCTCCTGCATCAGTATTGGTCACTTTGCTAACAAATTCCCTCGTAAGAAAAAGAGAAATTATGAAGGTTACTCAAAAGGAAAACAAACATATAAAGGCAAAATAACTACAAAGAAATTTTTCAAGAAAAGCGTATGCACCAAAGAAGACATCTCATCATCAGATGAAGATGAAGTCAGTGACAGTGAAACAGGAAGAGTTCTATTCATGGCAGTAGAAGACTCTGATAAAGAAGACTCTGAAGAAGAATATGAAGAATCCGAAGAAGAATATGAAGAATTCAAAGAAGAAATTGAAGAGGCAGAAGTTGACTACCGAGAAGAATTGATGTGTGCCATAGAAGTCATCAGAAGATAAAAGAAGAAAAACAAGAAACTACAAGCAAAACTAGACAAGAAAGAAGACACTCAAGAACTAGAAGAAATGATCACAAATTTGAAGGTTCAAATAGAAGAAGATAAAAGAATTGAAGAATCACTCAAAGAACAGCTAGAAGAAAAGGATAGGATCATTGGAAATTTGGAAGCAGAGATTGTCACACTAAGAAAGGATATTCAAAAGAAAAATATGCAGAATAGCTCAAAAGTTTTGAATGACATTATCAGTAGTGAAAAATCTCATCTTGACAAGTATGGACTTGGATAGAATCAGATAGAAAATGGATCAAGCTCCAGAACATCAGAGCAAGAAACATATCCAAAAATCTATGCAGAAACAATCAAAGGGGATAGGAATATATACAAGGAAGATTATAGAGACACTCCTCCACCGAGAAGATTCAGATTTCAGAATCAACAACAGACAAATAGGCCTCAATAAGAAGAAGGATTCATAAGAGCACCTCCTTTCAGAATATCTTCAACTCCCAGGTATCAAACTATATTTTTTGGTTTATGTTATGCATGTAATAATTTTGGACATAAAGTTGTAAATTGCAGAGCTAACAACAAGAGCATAAAAAACTTTGAACGTTATACACAAAAGGGTTATCCAAGAAGGCCTAGTGAAACACAAAGAAGAAGTTAAAACGAGTTTGAATATTTGAGCATTGAAGTGGAATGTTACAAATGTAACAACTTTGGACACATGGCCAAAGATTGCAAAATGACAGTCCCTCCTAGAGAACCGCAACAGAATAACAACAGTCACAGACAGGAACCTCAGAAAAGGACATGGATAAGAAAGCAGAATCGGTATAGCAATGAAGAATGCACACTCTCTACAAGCTAAGAAAAAGAAACGTAGTTGGTATGTTGACAGTGGTTGTTCAAAACACATGACAGGTGATAGAGACAGGTTTCTTACATTAAGAAAGGAAAGAGATGGATCAGTCTCCTTCGGAAATGATGATTCAGCTAAAATCATTGGAAAAGGCACAGTCAGAATTGGTAACAAGAATACAAAGGAAGAAAATGTTCTACTATTAGAAGATATGAAAAATAATCTTCTAAGTGTGATTCAAATGTGTGACCAAGGTCATAAATTTACTTTTGATTCACAAAAGTGTGAGATAAGAAAAGAAGGTTCAGGAAAATTGATTGCTACAGCTGCAAGAACTTCAAGCAACATATATGTGTTAAGTGAAATTGGAAATGAAAAGTGTTGTCTAGGAAAGGAAGATGAAAGTTGTCTATGGCACAGAAGAATGGATTACATACATTTTGATAACCTTTTCAAATTCAGCAAAAGAGAAGTAGTCATAGAAATTCCCCAGATCACGAAACCAACCAACACTTTATGCAAGCATTGTCAACAAGGAAAGCAAACAAAGACCAAGTTCAAATCAAAGGAATATTCAACAACAAGACCACTGGAAATTGTGCAAATTGATCTAATTGGACCAACTACAACAAAGCGTGACTGCAGTTTGTTTTCTCAAGAATAAGTCAGAAGCTTTTGAAAAATTAAGATCTACAAGGAAATGGTTGAAAATAAAATGGATTCAAAAATCAAATTCTTGAGATCTGATAATGGAGAAGAGTTCACTTCAAAGGAATTTGTGGACTACTACAACAGTCATGGAATAAAAAGGCAATTCTCTGTTGCTAGGACACCTCAACAGAATGGAGTTGATGAAAGAAACAATAGGACAGTACAGGAAATGGCTCGAACAATGTTAATGGATTCCAAATTTACAAATATATTTTGAACACATGCTGTGCATACAACAGTTTACATTCAAAACAAAATAATGCTCAGAAACAACACTAACAAAACTCCCTATGAGCTATGGAAAGGAATACCAACAAATGTGAATCACTTCAGAGTTTTTGGAAGCAAATGTTACATCACAAGAGAGTTTTTGGAAGCAAATGTTACATCAAAAGAGAAGATGGAAGAATGGGAAAGTTTGACTCTCGTGTGGACAAAGGAGTAATTGTTGGTTACTCAAGTACAAGGAAAGCATACAAGTGTTACGATCTGATATTGAACAAAGTTGTGGAAAGCATCAACATAACAATTGATGAAACAAGCAGACTAGAATCAAAGAAAGAAGAAAATGAATCAATGGAACAGTCTTTCGAAAAGGAAGCAGAAGATGAAAAAGAAGTAGAATAGGAATATGAAGAGAATCAAACAGAAGCAGAAGAGCAAGTTCAGCAAGTGTCTCCAAAGACACCTAGCAAACGAGTACAGAAGAATCATCCTTCAAATCATATTATTGAAAACAAAGATGCAGGACTTGAGACTAGAAGAAGAATCCGTTCACTAGAACAAACACACCTAGCACTCTTATCTACAATTGAACCAAATTGTTTTAAAGAAGCCAGCAAGGATGAATTTTGGAATAAGGCCATAGATGAAGAATTGGATCAAATAGAGAAAAATGTCACTTGGGAATTGGTTCCAAGACCAAAGAATAATAATGTGATCGGCACAAAATGGGTTTTCGGGAATAAATTGAATGAAGATGGACATGTTACAAGTAACAAAGCTAGATTGGTATGTAAAGGATATGCACAGATTGAAGGAATCGACTTTGAAGAGACATTTGCCCCAGTTCCCAGAATGGAAGCAATCTGTCTGCTTTTATCTTACGCATGCTCCAAAAATATTAAAGTGTATCATATGGACGTAAAATCAGCTTTTTTGAATGGGGAACTTTAAGAAGAAGTCTACATTGAACAACCAGAAGGATTTCAGTTGTCATAGAATGCAAACTATATGTGCAAATTAAAGAAGGCCTTGTATGGTCTAAAACATGCACCTAGAGCATGGTACTCTAGACTGGATAAATATCTACAGCAGGCAGGATTTAGAAAAGGAAGTGCAAACAGCAACCTCTACATCAAGGTAAATCAAGGTAATATTTTATTAATTGAAGTTTATGTTGATGATATTATTTTTGGTAGTGATGATGACAGGTTAAGCCAAAAATTTGCAAAGGATATGCAGAATGAATTTGAAATGTCATTACTTGGATAAATATCCTTCTTTCTAGGACTTCAGATACGTCAAAGCAACCAAGGAATTTTTATTTCTCAAACCAAGTATACTAGAGAAATGCTAAAGAGGTTTGGAATGGAAGATTGCAAACCAGTTATCACTCCCATGAAAACCAGTTGCAAGTTGAGAAAAGATGATGATTCAAAGTCTACAGATCAGAGGAAATACAGGTCAATGATTGGCAGCCTACTATATGTGAAAGCATCTAGACCAGATGTAATGCAGGCAATTGGACAGGTGGCATGATTTCAAGCAGCACCAAAGGAATCACATGTATTAGTAGTGAAAAGGATTTTTAGATATCTCAAAGGAACAGAAGAGTTTGGATTATGGTATCCAAAAGGAAAGGATCTATCACTTATTGCCTACACAGATGCAGATTGGGCAGGTTGTATTGATGACCGACGAAGAACCAGTGGAGTAGCATTCTACTTGGGTGAGTGTTTAGTATCATGGCTAAGAAAGAAAAAATCATCAGTATCTTTATCTACAAATGAGGCATAGTATATTGCAGTTGCATCATGTTTTACACAACTTCTTTGGATGAAACAAACTCTAACAGATATACAGGTTGAGTATGATGAGCCCATTCCAATCTATTGTGATAATAGAAGCGCCATCAGAATCTCAAAGAATCCGGTGATGCAGTCCAAGACAAAGCACATTCCAATCAAGTATCACTTTCTACAGGAGCAAGTTGCAGAAAATAAAATCAGAGTTGGGTATGTGGGCACAAAAGAACAAGTGATAGACATATTTACAAAACCACTTCCACGGGAAGCCTTTGAGTATCTTCGCCAGAGACTTGGAGTTATTTCTACTCCAAAATGAATGTTTTTGAATGTTTATCTTATATTTCTTAGATGTTCACAAGGAATCACCATAAATAGGACAATTCAATCAGGGGGAGCAGCCCTGGATGGAAAGATACCTTTACCATTTATGACAAAGGGGGAGAGATTTATTAGATGCAGAGGACATAGGCATGGTTCCAGGGGGAGCAATGGTCACAGAGATGCAGAGGACAGAGGCATGTTTTCAGAGGGAGCATGAGTGATATGACTTCAGTATTGCATGACATAATTTCAGTTTTTCATCAAAGTGTTGCCATCAATGCTAAAGGGGGAGATTGTTGATTAAGGTTGGTTTCCATTGATGTCAACCCTTGAAGAATGCCCAATATCAAAAAGGTTTGGGTAATGGACCCATGTTTGTTTGATGTAAACATGACTCATTATTGTCTTTTCATGGTTGATAATAAGTACAAATGGATGAACTCCAAAGTGATCCCCTTATGGTGAAATCCCTCACGAGAAGACGCTTTGCGGATTGAGTTATCCTAGAAGTATGGTTAGAGAACCCATTATTATTTGTGGAATAATGAGATCAAAGTCAGTGAATTTTTCAATGAAACTATCCTATATGGATAGTGTTTTTCATGCCATTTCCGATGGTATGCGGAATTTCACATAACTCCTTGCGGTTAGGGAGTTATGGCCATGAGGAGTTGGAGAACCCAGGTTTGGGTAATGGACCCAAGTTTTTTTTATGGATAATGGTATGAGTTTTGATATATTTGTAGGTAATACTATTCTATATGGATAGTACATGTCATTCCATTTCTGGTGGTATGTGGAACGTCACATAACTCCTCACGATTTGAGAATTCTGGCCTTAAGACATTGGAGGACCCTCATATGTCATCTAGAAGCCCCAAAAGGTCATAGTCAAAGTGGTTTAAGAGATTTTAAAAGGTAAATAATAAAGTGAATTGATGAGTGTACTATAATTCAAAGTGAATACAAAATGAATTATTTAAATAATAAATTTAATGGAGAAATTAGAAGTGGGTTAACCCTAAAATAAGGAAAGTGAGCAAAGTGACCTAGAAGATGTTTTTAAGGAAGCTACTTGTAGAGTATAAATAAGAGGCAAGGCTCTCGCATTTTAGATAACACTTGAGAATATTGAATATCTATAGGTTTCTGAGGTAATCAAAGGATATCTAAGCCTAATTTTTGAGAGAAGGTGAAGAAAAAAAGGTCGAAATTAAAGGAAGGATAAAAAATTTTGATGATTTTTTCTAAGGTATGTTATTTACAGGTCATCTCACCATTTTCGCAATAACGATTTTTATAGAATGATTCAGACCATGAAATTGATATTTCATTGATTAAACATATCCAAGTATCTTTGGTAAAAATTTCAGCTTGTGGGTCATTGTATTTTTGGAGTTACACTCTGTGGAAAATAGGGTTTGTGGTTAGTCCTAAAACTAGTCTGAAACAGGTGTTTTGGTTAAACATGTCATAACTTCTTCATAACAAATACAAATTCAATAAAACCAATTGTGTTGGTTATATTACAGACTGTAGTATGTTGTGTAACAGTTTCTAGTAAATTCAACAAATATTTCATGCGGGGCATGCTCTACAAGTTCGCTCTCTAGAATAAGCCAGAATTCAGCAAGGTATGTCATTTTTTCTATAACTCCTTTTTTGAGAGGTTTCAAGTAGTTAAACCCGGATAAATTGCATAAAACACTCTGAATAAAATTGTGTATCAGTTTCTGATATTTATTCATTACAGGTACAAAGTTATGATTATTTCAAGTTAGGGTTGTTGACTAATCCAAAACTAGTCATGTGAGACTAAAGAAAAGTTTGATGAAAATGCTAGTCTCTTGTTGTTAAATTTAAGGAAGGTTTGCAGGTATGTGATCATATACACTAGGTCTATTACAAAGTTACAAATCATATTTGGATGATGAAATTGATGAGGGCTTTGGTTAAGGTACATGTTGGGTACATGGTTGAGACAAGTAGTTGATGAGTTGGCACATACATGAGGTGTATAGTTGATGATGTTGGTATATATTAATGATTCATAGTTGATGAGTAGTTGAAACATGATTGGTACATAATTGTTACATGGTTGGTTTCACTTTTTTATGGTACAGGTTGTGCATGGTGGTTGCATTTGTTTATGGTACAAGTTGATTACAAGTTGTTTGGTATAGGTTGGTGCATGGTTTATGCACTTGTTTATGGTACATGTTAATTAGATGTTGAGGTACAGGTTGATGCATGTTTGATCCATGGTACAGGTTTACAGCAGTATATCTCACAGTGATAGTGTTACAGTGATTCATGTTGGAAGATGTTGATTAAGGTTGGTTGTCATTGATGTCAACCCTTGAAGAAAGCCCCGTAGCACAAAGGTTTGGGTAATGGACCAAATATTGTTTGATGTAAATATGACTCATTATTGTTTTGTCATGGTTGATAAGAAGTAAATATGGATGAACTCCAAAGTGGTCCCCTTATGGTGAAA
>ML786662.1:416802-456531 GCA_009831015.1 Picea engelmannii
CATTATACATTCATTTGATACACAAGTTGAATTTCAGAGGAAATCAGAAGTAAAGAAGGTTGGATTTCAAGGGAGGATGAAGTCTTTTGGTGATGTGTTCTAAGGTATGTTATTTTCAGGTCATCTTACCATTTTCGCTATAAATGTTTTTCTAGAATGATTAATATGGTGAGATTTCTATGGTATTTAGAAGACATATCATGGTAACTGTGGTAAAATTTTCATCTCTTGATTCGCTATAATTATGGAGATAAACGCTTTGGAAGATAAGGTTTTTGACCAGTCCTGAAGCTAGTCAATAAATAGGTGTTATGGGTAAAACAGTAATAACTTATTCATAGAGAATACAAATTAAGTGGGACAAATTGCATTGTAAATTTTACGGATTTTAGTTTCTTGTGTGCAAGTTTCAGAATCTGAGGTTAAATATTGAGTGCGGGGCATTCTGTACAAGTTCGGTCTCCTGAATAAACTAGAATTGAACAAATTCTATTGTTCTCTCTATAACTTTTTTTGGGGGAGGATTCAAGGAGTGAAACTTGGAGAATTTTTAGAGAATACATTGAGTAATATTGTCTATAGGATCAGATTATTCCAATAATTGAAGAATTTCATAAATTTAAGAAGTCTCGGGAAGCATTATCAGTTCTATGTGATGGTTGGTTGATGGTGATGATTTAATGTAAAATTTTATTATCTCTCATATATTCTTGGGTGGAAGGAAGGGGAAAGGATGGAGAGTTAAATCATCTCTTGATATTGGAGGATTGTATCTTCCTCTTGGATTTTTATCCCTCCCTTTACATTTGGAAGTTGTGGCTACCTTTGGAAGTCATTACTTCCCTTGAACAATAACTATTGATTATTTCTCATATATTGTGCATGGTGTATTGTGGTGTATTGGTGTAACTCTTACACTATTGTTCATTTCTCATTGGATATAGTTGAATGGTTTAAGTATAATTTGAAAAAGGTTTTAAATCGTACTTGATATTGATTCACCCCCTCTCAGTATCAACAATTAGTATCAGAGCAGGTTGCCTTCAGAACAGTTTAACCACTCGAAAGAAAATCCTGAGCAGATATGGATGACCATGAGCACATTTTAAATGGGATTCAAAAATTTGATGGAATAAATTATGCATATTGGAGTGATAGAGTGAAAACTTACCTAACGGCTTTGGGAGTAGACATTTGGTACTCAGTTGTAAATGGCTATGTAATCCCAAATAATTCTCCAACCAATCCAAATGAGAAGAATCTTATGAGTTGTAATTCAAAAGTCAGACATGTTATTCTAGCAGCATTGGCACCAACCATTTCTAGAAAAGTGATGGGCTGAAGCACTGCTAAAGAGGTATGGGACAAACTCAAGAGTATCTACGAACGTGATCCAAAAGTTAAGTAGGTCAAGCTTCAACGACATAGAGCAAAATTTGAAAATTTGAAGATGAATGAAAAGGAAGATATTGCAACATATCTTCTTAGAGTTGATGAAGTTGCTAATGCTATTAGAGGATTAGGTGAAGAGCTCGATGAATCATTGGTTGTACAAAAAGTGTTGAGATCACTTCTCTTGAAGTATGATGCTAAGGTCTCCGCCATTGAAGAAACTAGGGGCTTGACCAAAATGACAATGGATGAATTACATGGGTCTCTTATAGCATATGAAATGAGAACAGTTACAGGAAGTGACTAGCCAAACAATGAAGCAGCCTTTAAAGCCATAAAGAAGACAAAAGACAAGGATAATGACCTTGATGAAGAAATAGAAAATTTTGTAAGAAGGTTTCAGAAGGGAAGTGGAAGATACAAAGGTAAGTCTCCTCTCAAATGCTTTAACTATGGTAGAATAGGACATATTGTTGAAAACTTCTACTATAAAAAGAGAAGTCTCAACAATAAAAAGAGATTCTACTCCAAGGATGATGGCATCTCCTCATACGAGAGTGATGAAATAGATAATGATGGAAGAGAAGTCATCTTCATAACCCAAGAAACCTAGGATGACGATCACAAGAATTCTAAAGAAGAAGAAATCATTTGTGAAGAAGATTCGAATGAAGAAACCAACCTTGATTCCTTTGGGGGATACAAAGACAATGCATAGAGTGAACAAGAAGATGAGAATCTTGAAAATTTGAAGCACGTTGAGATTGAAAATAGCAAGCTCAAAGATACGCATAGAAAACTAAGAAGTGAATTGGCTAGTTGTGAAAAGACAGTTGTAAGCTTGAAGAAACAATTAGAAGACTTTGAGAAACTAAGAGAAGAAAACATTTCCTTGAAAACTCTACTCGAAGAAGAAACAAGAATAGGAGAAGTAAGGAATGTCCAAATGATGAAGAAAGAAGAAGATTGTGAGAAACTTTAACAAGAAGTTGTCTCATTGAGGAAGAGCTTAAGAAACTCTCAAGTGCCAAAAGACTTAACACATCTTGGATGGATGGGTGAAACTTCATACAAAGAAGATAAAAATACCAACAAGAAGGTTGAAGAAAGAGCTACACAGACAGTTGATGAAAAGTGGACCAGAATACCATAAAGAATGAATGATTACAAAAGAGATGAATATCCAAGAAGACCTCCTACCTTCAGGAATCAAAGAAGCTTCAATCAGTATGAAGGAAACTACAGAAGAGTAGATCATGAACCCGGATGGAATACATCACAAAGAAGGCCACTTACTCCAAGGTATCAAAATTTCTTTCTTGGTCATTGTTATACTTGCAAAAATTTTGGACATAAGGCAATTAATTGCAGAATCAATGAAAGAAACAAATACACAAGAAACATGAATGGTGTAAATAGAAGATATGGAAATAATTGTGGATTTTTCAACATAAGTTATAATTCATTTTCCCCGTTGATGGACAAAAATATTGTATGCTACAAATGTAATTATCTTAAACACAAAGCACAAGATTGTAGATATATGAATGAATATGTCTCTATGCCAACCACAGTATGGAGAAGGAAAGATATTCCAAACAATGAAGATTGTCGAATAGCATTAACCGTTGAAGAATGTAAAGAAGAAGATGAATGGTACATAGATAGTGGATGTTCTTCACATATGACTGGGGATCAAGACAAAATCATCAGCTTGAAGAGAAAGGGTGGCAATGTTGCATTTGGATATGACTCATCTACCAAAATACTTGGAGAAGGTGTAGTAGAACTTGGAAGAAAAAATGTAAAAGCAAAGAATCTCCTATTGGTTGAAGACTTGAAGCATAATCTACTCAGTGTTAGTAAAATGTGTGATCAAGGATACACTCTTACGTTTGACTCCCAAAAATGGAAAATCAGAGAAAATAACTCAAGAAGATTGGTTTCAACTGCAACAAGAAGACCGAACAACATATACATCCTAGACATGAAGAAGAGAGAGAAGACAGAAGCCACACAAAACAATTCCAAGGAAGAAAAAGTCCCAAAGATAAAAAAATAAGGATGAATTATTATTTAGTGCCACATGTTCAGGGGGAGCAGCCCCAAAGAAGAAGGTTACCTTTTGCCATTAAAATCAGGGGGAGAATACCTACCCTTTTCCATTGATGTCAAAGGGGGAGAGAAATTGGGATCATGATGATAGGGGAGCATGAGTGTTGTCATCAATGACAAAGGGGGAGATTGTTGGAAGATTGGTTGTTGTCATTGATGTCAACCCTAGTCATTGGTTTTGGACCACAAGATTGATGAAGGTATTTTCACATGAAGGACAATGCACATTCAGATAAAACACCCATGGATGGATAGTATACATCACATTGTTTCTATTGGTATGTGGCACATCGCGTGGATCCTCATGGTTGAGGAGAAATGAATTTTTGAAGATGACAAAGTGAATTGAATAAGAAGTACATGTAGGCCCTGAAGATAATTAAAGAAAATAATTACAAAATAAGAAAGTGTCAAGTCTGCCCTAATGTTAAAAGGAAGTAACATAAATGGTATAAATAAATATCATTATACATTCATTTGATACACAAGTCAAATTTCAGAGGAAATCAGAAGTAAAGAAGGCTGAATTTCAAGGGAGGATGAAGTCTTTTGGTGATGTGTTCTAAGGTATGTTATTTTCAGGTCATATTACCATTTTTTCAATAAAAGTTTTTCTAGAATGATTCAAATGATGAAATTGATATGGTATTGATAATACATATCAAGGTACCTGTGGTAAAAGTTTCAGCACTTGATTTTCTATAATTATGGAGATACGCTCTTTGGAAGATAGGGTTTTTTACCAGTCCTGAAGCTAGTCAATAAACAGGTGTTCTGGATAAAATAGTCATAACTTATTCATAGAGAATCCAAATAAAGTGGGACAAATTTCATTGAAAATATTACGGACTTTAGTTTCTTGTTTGAGAGTTTCAGAATCTGATGTTAAATATTGAGTGCGGGGCATTATGTACAAGTTCGGTCTTCTGAATAAACCATAATTGAACAAAGTCTACCATTCTCTTTATAACTTCTTTTTGGGGAGGATTCAAGGAGTGAAACTTGAAGAATTTTCAGAGAATACATTGAGTAATATTATCTACAGGATCATATTATTCCAAGAATTGAAGAATTTCATAAATTTAAGAAGTCTCAAGAAGCATTAGCAGGTTCTATGTGATGGTTGGTTGATGGTGATGATTTAATGTAAAGTTTTATTATCTCTCATATATTCTTGGGTGGAAGGAAGGGGCAAGGATGGAGAGTTAAATCATCTCTTGATATTGGAGGATTGTATCTTACTCTTGCAGTTTTATCCCTCCCTTTACATTTGGAAGTTGTAGCTACCTTTGGAAGTCATTACTTCCCTTGAACAATAACTATTGATTATTTCTCATATATTGTGCATGGCATATTGTGGTGTATTGGTGTAACTCTTATACTATTGTTAATTTCTCATTGGATATAGTTGAATGGTTTAATTATAAGTTTAAAAAGGTTTTAAATTGTAATTGATATTGATTCACCCCCCTCTCAGTATCAACAGTTCCATCATTCTACTTCTACTTCAGGGCGGTTGGACGAGGGAAGGACGGGTGGTTGTAGCCATCTTTCGGTTGTAGCCAGAGAACATAGGGGGTTGTAGCCTCCTTCTGGTTGTAGCCAAATAATTGGGGAGTTGGAGCTTCCCTCAAGTTGTATCCTTAGAAACTAGGGGGTTGGAGCCTCATTCCAGTTGCATCTTGAAAACAAAGGAAGTTGGTGCTTCCAATGAATGTAATTCTTCAAGACATATAAGAAAAAGAATTATGTGGTTTTCTCCTGCTTTGGGTTTTGTTGGCAGCCATATTAATCTCTATTTTTACAAGCTGCCTACACAGGTTTTTTAAATTACTTGTCACAACCTTTCTCATTCAAACAACACCATTATCCATCACTTTCTGCATACCTGCTTTTCGATTTCGTTTTCACGACTGCAAACGTGAAAACTCTCAGCTGGAATTCTTATTTGATTTCATCAAAGGGTTAGTGTTCATATGGTTTATCGTCTATTTGTCTTATTTTTTTAATGAGCATGGTTGTTTTCGTGGTATAACTCCTTGGTCTAGAACACACCTTGGTTACATATGTATCAAGCCAACACCCATCTAGCATTCGACTAATGTAATGGGATTTTGATTTATAAAATCTTTGATTTAATTGTTTATTTGATATATTAATTTATTTATTTTTATCGAATCATGGATATGCATGTGATGGTTTTCAACTGTTATGATTTTTATGTATGCCATTACATCGAGGTGTCATTCCAAGTACAGCCTGGTATGATGTGTTTGCATGGCCTCGATCTATACGATTTTTCCTCACACGCATAGCATTAATGCTCCTGCCTATCATTTCGAGCTCTTTTCGCATTGTGTTGGGGAAGCTCGGGGAAATGGCTATGTGCTTGTTCTGTCAAACCCTATCGCCAAATCCCTTGTCGATTATGTGTTGTTAGCCATGGCCCCTGTAGTGAGAATTGAGCCCAACGGTGTCCATACATTGTTATCGTTTGATGCCCGAGAAGACTTAGAGAGGAATGGATGGCGGGTCTTTGTTGAAAAGTTCGAGGGTTTTAATTTAACAGTCGCTCAACAATTCGCGCTAACGTTCGATGGTTGCAGAGCTAAAATAGGAGATTTTCAGCTTGAGTTAAACGAATATTTTATTAGTCAAGCCACCAGTCTGCTAGCCGTGGGACAAAAGTGGTTCAAAAACTCAAAGGTTGAGGAGGTTCCCTGGTCACTGTTGTTCACCTCAAGGAAGATTACCAGCTGCGACAGAGGTATGCCCGTTACAGCTCTAAAACCTAGATGGCACGATCTGTTAGCTATTGTCAAGCAGTTATTTACCTGTGAGGGTAGATATGGTTTGGTTTTCTTATATCACTTGCGGTTTCTCATGAGTTTTATCAATTTTCCCCTAAATATGCCCTATTTTCTCCTTCGAAGTTTATACAAAATCGCAAAGCGTTTTAAAAGGAAGAAATATGATTCCAGCCTGTTCCACCATTGTTTGATCAAGATTATTATTGTTCATCAGTTGAAATTAAACGGTGATTGTTGGGATGACTTCCTGTTAAGAAGTGGTTTTGCTAGCAGAGAAATAGGACAGGTTGACAAGTCTGTCGTCACAAAAACCCTCGTCGAGCCTGCCATCTCTCCTCCTTCGCTCTTACCCTGTGTGGAACCCTCGACCTATGCTGACACTACCCAACCCGACACTCTACCAGATTTGCATCCCAAAGGTGGTGTTAAGTCTATTAAAAAGTCTGCAAAGAAAAAGTGTAAAGGCAATGTTGATATCATTTATAAGGGTAAAAGAGCCGCACGTTGGGTTTCACGATGTGCCCGAAATAAACCTAAGCCCTGTGCAGACCAAACAACAATTGTGTTAAGCGAGGATTCTGATTCAGAAATTGAACGGTTTCTAACATAAGAATATCCATATTCGTATGGACTTTGCTCTGGTAAACCCTATGATTATGTGACAAACCTTCCACCGTGTCTTAAAGACAACCCCGACTTCCCTGGAATAAAACTCAACAGTGAACCTACAGGTCAAATGGAAAATTCTCCACCTGTTAATACCATCACTGCTAATACACAGTCTATTCAGTCGCAATGCAACGAATGTCAGTTGTGGCTCGATAGGTATTACAGAGACTTGTCTTTACTTCAGTCTCGGATCAAATCCTTGGAAGACCGAGTGAATTTGCTAACGAAATAAAATGGCAGACTACAATCCGTAGCCCAAAACAATGATAAAAGACAAAAAACCACAGGGTCTGTTGTTTTTAAGAACGTGGAAGCAGCGACTGCCATTGTGAATTCGAAAATTGCTTGATTAAGACGAAACCCTTAATCTGAGGTATGGTGTTTAAAAAATAATTTTAGGATGATTTTGTCTTTGTTTTTAATTAGAATACATGATTTTCTTGCTCAAATTACATCTAGTCTATTTCGATTGATTTAATAAAACACGATTCTAGTTATAATTATAACTAGCTACAGAATCGTGAGATTTTGTAGCTAGTTACTAAAATTCGAATTTCCTGTTTTTACAACCAAAATGCAATCTGTAATCGTTTATTCTTGTGTGTTTACAGGTACATACGATTTCTAAAGAAGATTTGAATCGCTGGTGGCATCTCTCAGCATACTATTTCTTTATATGGTTTTAGAATAGGTTGTTAGTTTTGATAACAATGAGAATCTGGGAGGTTGCATCCCCCACAATTTTTGGAACGAATTTGATGATATCCACAGGAAACGTTTTGATCTTGTAGCCTATATAAATGTATTTTTTTGTAAACAAAGAACCATCACTGCCTGGGAGCAGAAAATATGGATTTATGATTGACAGACTTGAATGGAAGTTGATGTTGGTACAGCTTTAGCTTCAATATATCATATTTTTGTTCATTTTTTGCTCATTTTGATTTGTAATTAAATTGTGACTACTTTAGATATCATGGTTTATTACAGATTGATTTGATGGAATTTATATGATTTCCATGTTTTATGTCTCTCATATTATATACATCAATTATCCTGTTCAAATTTGATGATTAGAAGGTTAATCTTCTTTATTCAATGAGCAGTTGTATGCAAAATTTTACAGCTAGATTTATCTTAATGTGATCATTTGTCAAATTATAGAATTGTTGTTGCTACATCTCTTACATGTTCTGTCATTAGCATTCAATCATTATTGCTTCACGTTTACGAGAAGCATTGGTAAGATCTGGTGCGGGTTGGCCTCATCAAACAGCAAAATTAGATGCTATGCACAGGACGAATAGGAGATGCGATTACAGGTTAGTTTGCTAGTTTTATTTTATTAGTTTAATTAATATTTAAATTCCCTGTAATCTAAACACATTTTACTATTCATTTCTGTTTTAATTAGACGGTTTCCTATTGCGTTCCTTTTTCATAAGCGTTATAAAAAAATAATCAAAAAAACTGAATGATAGTTTTGCTGTCATAAATCAATTCATATTTGCTTTTCACAGATTTCGATCAAAATTTGCATTCTGTAAACGTTATACATATATCAGAGATATAATCATATTTTAAATATAATAAGTATAGCTATTTTGTAAATATTAGTTAGCGAACTGTAAGTATATTGTAGTTTTGTATATAGTTTTCAGCTAGTGTTTTTCATTAAGTTAGTTTCTTTAGTTTTGTTTTTTTCACTTTCTTAGGACTTAGATCGGCTAATGGAGCTGCTAAACCCATCGGAGTGGATTAATCCAAATGGCTTGGGTTAAGTAGACAACCCCGAACCGGATTCACTCCTCCAGTTGACGAGCGGTCAATTTCGCCCGTCAACAAGTTTCCACATAAAACACTGGTGTATTGTGTGTATGTGTGTGATTGTTCATTTATTCATTGCTCATTATTGGATGATAATTCTACATTGATATAACACTTGGATTATTTGGTTTAAAAAGAATTATAATTTCTCTATTATTGATTCACCCCCCCCCCCACCTCTCAGTAATCCAACAAACATCAAATACATTTTTGCATTCAACATAATTTTAGAAGTGGCTCTGACTTGATCAGTAATCAAACATGTAATTAATTAGGGATAGATGAGAAGAGTAACCCAAAATCAAACCATATTCTCTATTTTGAAACATTTCCAGACCTTATAACTCATAGAACTGATATTTATTCAAGAACATGGAATTTATAATGAAATTGGGTAGATGAAGGGTTTTGTAATGGATGGAAAGTGAAAGTAAATGATAAGAAGGAGTGGTATATGTTCTTAATGAAAACATATCAGTTGTTAAATTTCAGCCCCACATCTCAGTTATTTTCCCAATGACAATCAATAATGATGTTATATATGATACTCCAAGTATCATTCAGATTGGTTGTTAGCATGCACTCGATCCTTGCTTCAAAAATACTTGAATTTGCTTATGTAACACGGGGAAAGAACATGAATTTAAAATGAATCGTGATATTGGGAATTTAGGAACAATTTATGTAAAGTGGATGTATGAAAGGAATTGAACCTGGAAACAAATAAGCATCCAGCCATTTCCAAAACTTACGACCTTCTTTCAATATTCATTATCTTTTGTCATCCTAGACTTGTTCTTGGATGATTAATACATAATTATGTAACAGAGCTCTTGGTTCGATACTAAAATTATGAAGAAAGAAATGTTTGAAAATTTATCCTTTTTCAATTATGCCCTTAACCATAGATGCAACAGTCAAACTATATTCTTCATGTCAAACTATTTATGCCAAATTGCTAGCAACCTTCCACTTTAATAAAAAATAACTTTTTATTCCATACAACAGGGGGAGAAAAGATGAAGTTTGAATGATATACAATTTTGGGAATTCATGAATAATGTATCAAAAATTAAATAATTAGAGACTTGGTCCTATGTATAAGATAAAAATATTTCTTATCTGTTCATGACTTGACCATATTTTTCATTCCAATCCATACTTAAAATTGGCATGCCCAGAAATCAATAACTAAATTATTCTTAAAACTTCAACTACTAATTCCAACAAGTTATGAAAGGAACAAGTAGCATAATGATTCAACATAAAAATCGTCACATAATGGATTTTAGCATTCATCATACTACCTAGTAGCAAGAGCTTACAATGAATCTAATATGCCTTCATGAACTGATAACAGTTGGTTCTAATGTTTCGAAACCATTTTAAAACCAATGTAGTATAATCAACCAAATCATTTCCTACCTATAGTTTTCTACCCTCAACAATTTATGTATATAAATAATGACACACAGATCGAACACCTTATTCAATTCAACAATATTTCTTAGTCAAACCTTATGCAAGGGTTTCGTAGTCTTTGTGTAAATACCTCATATTTGGTTCGTCAAATCTTTTCAACAAATTACCATATATATATATATATATATATATATATTCCAAAATCAACCAAGATTCAAAACTAGGAAACAATATCATTAATACAACTATGTTAGTGTATATGTGTGTGTGTGTGTATAATCATCAGATCATGGTTTCAAGTCTCCAAGACATGCAAAATAGTATCAATGTTGGCCATATTATTTATACAATATCATACTCAAACCTTTTATGTATAAAAATGTGTCAAGGGATCGGGTCGAACAAGTCGAAATACACAAAACCTCATGAAGCTTAGGCTTTATACTAAGCACGAAACATTTCCCATAATATTATGTGAAATACTTTAAAATATAAGGTTTGGACAATACAACGTCCATAACCAACTAACTTTTCACATTCAGGGTCAGGAGACCGAGATAGGGTTATTTTATCAAAAAAAATTATATGGGTAGGATGACACCAATCATGGCATGTTACAAATTTCCTTGTAATTCCATCGCCTTAGCATGCAAAGTTGAGCAGTGGGTAAAGAACCGTAAAATGGTTCTCGTAGGATATGGGTTTGAAACCCATCAAGAAGGAATATTGTAAGCATGCAAATAAAACAACCTTTGGATCTTTCTTCGGTATTTTGCTTGAGATTACTAAAATTCACGAGTGGATTGGCAGTGATAAAAGTGGTGGAAAATATTGGGTGGATTTCTTTTAAGTGCAGAGGTGAGACTGTATGGAAATAAAAAATGGAGCTACTTACACTAAACTCAAACAGTTTGAACTCAAGATACTAGATTTTGAAATAAGGGTTTGAACAAGAACCGTTTTTATCAACACGGAGCATGAGTGGAAAAATTCAAACCTTTATATCACATCATGCCACCTTTGCCTATATAAGTCCAATAACTCCTCATAATATATATGTTTCTGATATGAATTCCAATGTCTTTTGAGTTTGTACAAAATCTTTGCATGTTAAACTATATCACACTATGACATATATATTTGAAATGAATTTGCTTGTTTTTTTAAATAATATCATATATTTTATCACCCAACCATTGTGGCCTATAATTCTTGAGGTGATGTGTGCTTTTGACAAGAAATATAACCAAATTTTATGTGACTTGTGATTACCACAAATATGAGTTTCCATAAAATAATCACCATATAATAGCACCTTATGAGTGTAGATGTATGCAACATAGGAGATCTCTTGAATATTTATGGGCACAACCCTTCTCTTATTTTTGCTAATAAATTATAAGTGGAACTCATAATCAAACTGAATGGAAAAAACATCATCATTGTGTAACATATATGTAGGTCATTATGTGATTTTTTGTAGACTAGTAATGATAGTGATGAAACTACTACATAAGTATAAGCAACTACTACATAAGGATGTCTGTATATATAAGCAACTACTACATAAGTAGTGATGCGGACCCAAAATAAAATCATTTGTCTTTGTTGTTCTTACTATTTTAAAAAATAGATCAATAAAATTTTGCAGACAATATGACCAAAAGTGACTTGAATGATCCAACTTGACTCAATATTCAAGAAAACTGAAACAGAAAACAAACTGAGATAAAAACAAAAAGAAAATTAAACTGTACAAATAGAAAAAGAATAAATACAACTGAAAAACAAATATATACAGAAAGAATTAGAGAGTTGACCCATCAATTATCCTAGTTCAACATAATGCTTTAAATGTGAACCATTCGTAGTATATGAAAATAATCACATGTCCATATCTTTTAATAAGTAATAATTTTTATCAATGATAGAGATGATCTTATAGGGACCCAGCCAAAGTTTTTGGAACCTGGAGTGTTTTCCTTTATCAGCATGTGTAGAATCCCAGAGCATCACTTTCTTGTCGGCTTCAAAGACGGTTGATTTAGCTCTTTATCGAAATACTTCTTGATAGATTGTTTCCTTTTTCTTGTATTTTTGAAAGCATAGTTCCTCTGTTATTCAAAGGATAGCAAGGGATTTATTCTTTGAGAAATATTTTTCATATTTAATTCTTCAACCTATAATGCTAATCGAAAATAAGTAAGTTCAAGTTTTACAGGCATAATAGCTTTCTGGCCATATAAAATATGAAATGGAGTATGACTAATGCAATATTTAGTAGTGGCTTGATATTCCCAATGTGCGTACGTGAGTAGTGTGTGCCACTGATGCAGTTTATCATCTATAATCTTTCTTAAAATCTTGACCAGATTTTTATTTGTAGACTAGCTTGCCCAATTCCTTGTAGATAATAAGTGGAAGAAGTAAAATGTTTCACTCCGAATTTACTAAAAGATGAGTGAATTTTGCAAAAATGGAAGCTGGTCCATTATCTGAAATAATTTCAATTGGAATACCAAATAGAGAAAACATGTTAGGTTCCAAAAAATAAATGGCATGCTCATCTTGTGCATGCTTGAGTGGTACAGTAAATTAATTTGTTGGTGTAAGTATAAATATATGCCCAACAGAAGATGGAGGATTAATAGGGCCAATGAAATATAACCCCCATTTTGAAAATGGAAAATTGGGGAGAATAGGTTGCAAAAGCCATGGCAGATAATTGCTCCTTACCATCAAAATTTAGGCATTTATCACAAGCCCTTGTTAATTTAAAAGAATATTTGAAAATGAAAGGCCAATAATATCATGTTCTCAAAATTTTAAAAGCAATGGCTTTTGCTCCAAAGTATCTACCAATATGGATGTTCAAATCTGTTGATCCATGGATTTATTTTTTAAACAATGTTCAAATCTATTGATCCATCGTGTTTCAACATATGTACGAATTCCTGAATCATAAACATTGTGATCAAGAAGCTTACCTTGAGTTACACCGAAAATAGATTTTGAAGGATTTAAAGACATGTCAAATTCCCTGCAATGCAAAAAGACTTTTTTAAGATGATCAAAATGATCTTTGCGGTTTTTAGAGTAAATGGTTAAGTCATCAAGACAAATATGAATTATCTTACCGATAATATCATCAAAGGATATCGGCATGGCCCTTTGAAAAGTGGCACCTGCATTAATCAAGCCAAAAGGAATTCGTTCATAAGCAAAGGTGCCCCATCGAGTTGTAAAAGTGGTTTTGTATATGTTTTCCCTCTTGACTCTAATTTGATTGTAACCCAAAAAATCGTCAAGTAGGGAAATCATCTGGGACCTTGCCACTTACTACAAAATCATTTTCAGATTAGGAAGGGGAAAGTTATATTTTATGATTTCTTTATTTAGTGCATGGAAATAAACACATAATCGAATATTGTCGTTCTTTTTCCATACATGAACAAGGTTGTATACTCACTCGGAATATTTAACAGGGAAGGTAATGTGAGTGTTTATCAACTTTTCCACTTCTCTTCTTATAGTAGCTTCAAGAGGAGGAATTATGGGCCTTTATTTATACCTAACAGGTTTTGCTTCTTCCTTAATTTGAATTGCATGTTGAATGACACTAGGATCAAAACCACGAATATCCTCATAAGACTAGGAAAAAACATCTCTAAATTCACGGAATAAGTCCATGAATTTTTTATTTTCATCTTCAAAACATTGGGCTCCAAATTTTTAAAATATTTGGATGCTCCTGAGTTCCAATGTTCACTAGAATCATATATCCTATTTTCCTCTTTGACTCCTCTTCATTTTTGTCTTTCTTATTTCTAACATCACTTGTTGAGAATAAGCTTTCAAGAAGATTCGGCCCTTTAGGAATTTTATTATCTTCAAGTGAAATGATTTCCTTTGCATTATAAAGCTCATTCTGTAAAAAAACACAAATGATTTTGTCATCAAGGAAGCCATGCCATGAATTCACATTATTAGGAAGATGAGGTCAATATAAAGATAAAATTGTGCAACCAGGTCTTTGACACAATAATTGCCTTGTAGGACAGGCTGCAAAAATAGCCAACTTATAGGCTATTGAATTCAATTCCCTTTTGATGTGATTGATGTTAAAAGATAGCAGATTTGAGATTAAATCCCAAACAACTTGGGTGTATCTTTTTAGCAACTTATTAGTAGGATTATAGATTTTTCTTACCAAATTGACAACAAGTTCTGAATCTCCAAAGATAGTGAGATGATAACAGCCTATATTGTAATCATTTTCAATTCCTAACAGTAAGGCTTCAAATTCAGTAGCATTATCAGTACAGGAAAATTCTAGTCTGTAGGAAAAATTATGAATTTTACCAACATGAGAATATAATACAATGTCTGCTCCATTACCTTCACTTGAACATGCACCATCAAAGTGCATATACCACATTCCATATTCATAATCATAATTTTGTTCAACAAAATAACAATCCTCATCAACAAAAATAGAATACACATCCATATCTTCCTCATTATAATTAATGTTGGGTTGAGGAACTTTTTCAATATATGGTGAAATTCGTCCTTACCTTAAAACAATAATGTTCTTTCTATTTTTGGGGATAGATAGGTGTGAGCCATCTAATTATAAATAACCACCATTCAAATCTTGCCAATCTCTACCCATAATAATAGAATAATTACTAACGAGCATATAAATTACTTGAATATTCAATGTGGTTCTAATTTCAGGAGGGGCACATAACTAAAGTTACATCCTTGATCTCACCAATCATTGTTTGATGTTGATTATTATAGGACAACATACTTCTCAAATTTTAATTTGTACAAGAGAGTCCCAATTCTTCCATAATAATCTTGGACATAATACTAGGGCTTGATCCACCATCTATTAAGCAACAGTGAGCTATCATATCCATTATTTTTATAGATATGTAAAAGGGAGTATTTTTTTACAGAGTTTCTAAAATTATTTGCACCTAACTTATTTACATGTAAATCATCTCCATTTTGTTTTTCAATTAAAATGGCTATTGAAGAAGTTTTACCTTCCATGTAAATCTTTAGATGTTGTTTTTGTTTAGGGACGGTAACCATTTCCAAGAGAGATGCATCTCCTTTTATGTTAGCTAGTTGCTTAATAATGTTATATTTTGATAGAGTTAAAGAGGTTGGTACCTCTTGAATTTGAGTTGTTGTAACAACCTGAGGATTTGCATCTTGAGAGTATGAACTAGGGGAAAAGGTGGTCTTGAGATTACGACTCTTCCCTTTATTCGTGTATGATTTATTCATTGTGTTTACCATCATTACATCCTCTTCAGGAACCCGAGATAAAGCAGCAATAGTTGTTTTAGTATTGTTTCCAAATATTTTCCCTTGTGCTCTTTTCTTGAATTCACAACTACTTTCTTCATGATTATCATCACAGAAATTACACCAATCCCTAGAGAAAATAGCCTTTGGAAGATTATGGAATAAAGTATTAGTTGGTTGATTTCTTAAAACAGCTTGTGTGGAAAACTCAGCACGTGTTGATGTTGAAGTGACCCCTTTCCTCTCAAAAGTAATCATTTAATTACTCATATATTGGAAAAGATGCAAAATTGTTGACATAGCAGTCTGCTTTACAAAATTTTCCTTGGGAAGACCAGTTATTTCCAATTTTTCTTCATACTCTAAACAATTTTGAAGTGAAGACCCTAAATTTGTTACATTCTTCTCTTTTAACCTTTGGTGATAAGAAGAGATAAATGCATTAGAGTAACACATAAAAGAGGCTTGGTTATGACGTCGGATTAATTCAAGGATTTGATTGTATAATTTGGTGAAACTAAGATTGAAAGACTTGATTGTTTCACCATTATTATAAACAATATTGTTATATTCCTGTAATTGATATTTTGAATTTTTGGGCTTCCCATAAGTTGATTTAAACCAGTACATTAGTTCATCCCAAGTCAAAAATACTTTAGGAGGTAATTCGAAGAAATCCGCAATGGATTTTGCTTCTAAAGAATTGAAAAACAAGTGCATGCACATGTGATTGTCTTTCGCACCTATTTTATGGAATGCTTAGAAAATGCAATCAAATGTTCATTAGTAGAAATAGTGTCATTCCCTGAGAGTTTAGGAAAATGATCTTTAAATTTAGGAAAGGGATTTGCGGTTGGAGTAAGATTTAAAGGTAAAGACACATGCCACGGTGTAGTGGTTGCAACTTCTTCAAACTGGAATAAACCAAATTTCTTAATCACCTTGTCAATATTTTTCATGGATTGAACTGGGATGTGATGACTAAATATACTTCCAGTTATTGATGAGGAAGAACTTTGTGAAGAGGAACACGAACTAGAACTAGTAGAAGAAGTGGAAATAGAAGAAGAACCATAAGATGTCATCTTGAAAGTGATAGGAATTAAGGATATTGATGAACTAGAAGAGTCAGAAAAATATCTTCGATGTTTAGGTTGTAGTCTTTCTAAAACAGGTAAAGTCATGAAATCGGAAAATAAAAAGGGGAAAACTAAGTACAAAAAATAAAATACAAATACTAGATAATTATAGACAATTCCCCGGTATGGTCGCCAAACAAATGTTGATGAAAAGGAATGAGATTCCTTATACGAACATGTTTTAATCTTGTTGGGATAATGCAATATAGGCGGGATTATCACCCTAGGTTTATAGCCTTAACAAAAATATCAATTAGTCCTCAATAAATATGTACTTGGGCCTAATGTTGTTTTATATGTTTGTGTTTTATCAAAGAAAATAAAAGAGATGCTTGTAACATAAATTTATAACATATTTAAGAAATAATCAAAAGACAAATCTTAGATAACATTGCACATCAAGTCCAAAGGTGAGACCAAAAACAAGCAATGCTTTTATTGATACAATTTTGAATTACAGCCAAAAACTTTCTTTTCATACCCATGCATGGGTATGGACCAAATTAAGACTTAGAAATCTAATGTGGAATGTTACATCACACATAAACCACTAGTGTCTTCTAAGAAAAGACCAAGATTGAGAAAACTAGATAAACAAGCCACAAATGTACCACTATATTGAATGTACAAAATAATTCTAATCAACACTGAAAAATAATTCAGAAATCAAATTACAATTAATAGACTATCAAAACAAATGATTAACCTTCTGAAGCATGTCAACAATCTATGCTTCTTAGTCCTTATTTCCACCTTCGGTAAAACCCTGCTATCAAAAAGAACATGCATCCCTTATGTAGTTCATAAATGAATGGAATATAAATGTAATCACCCTTTAGAGTAAGAGTGTAATGTCCCCCACCCCTTGATGAGAGGTTGTGAGAGACTTAGTAGTCTATTTGTCCCCACTAGACTATAGTCTCATGAGTCATGGGGACTAAGAAACCCAAAGTATTCACCTAAGCATAATGTTATAATTTAAAAGTGACTTTGGGAAGAAAAGGTAAAGTAAGAGGAGGAAAATACCACATGAGGAAAAGAAAAGAGTTAACCTTGGGAGGTGGTAAACTAACTCAACAGAGAAGTAGAATAGGGGTATAAAAATAAAAGGAGGGTGCATCTCTCATTGTTCGGATTATTATTACTTTGCATCTGGAGCTCTTGAGCACACAGACGTTTTGAGGGTTTTGGGATAACAAACCCTAGAGATCAACTCGGTGGTGAAACATCCCACCTATCCTAGTTCAAGCTTGGTTTGGTCATTGAGGTGCAATATTCCTCCCCCACCATTCTACAGCAACTATAGATTTATTATCGACCAGTGAAGGAAGAGGTAATGTGCAGCTTCTGGGGTTTTCCAGCATGAGAGTGCACCTGTTGAGAAGGAACTAATTGATCTAGAAAGAGGAGGTTTTGGGTCCCAAAACCTATTGGTATTTTATTGTGTGGCCTAGGGCACCTTTTCTAGCCTATTGTGAAGAGGGTTTTGTGCTAGTTATTTTATTAGGAGCTTGGTACGAGTTGGAGAGGAGGAGGGTGCAATGTAGAAAGAGGATCTGCCCATTTGAGGGATCAGTACACCTTCAATCATCTTGATACTCAGCTAGGGGGTTTGTCTTGCCCTGATCTATTGTTCTAGTGAATTTTGAGGGATTTGGAGGTCTTTAGGAGGAAGGCTGAAATATTGGATAGCTATAGCCAACAGGAAGGGTGCAACTCATCCAAGGAGATTAGATCCAGCTCTTGAAGGGAAAGAAATCAATCTTGTTCATTTCTCCAGTATATTGTGGTGCCTTTGGAGTCTATTCTCTTCAGTTTCGGAGCTTGTTGGAGAAATTATCATTCCATCTTGATTATTCTTCTTGTATTCTTCCAGATCTATAGATCTATTGTATTTGTATCACCATATTATCTAAATAAAGGTCAGATCTGAAGTTGTTGGCTCTATATTGGTATCCAATGTTTGTATATTGTTATTTTCTTGTGTTATATGCTATGATATATATCTCCATGATATAATATTCTAAGAACATTCCCTCAATGTGCAACTTGAGGAATTAAACTTGCATAATCATTGAAACAATAAAACAAATAGTTAAGCAACCCTTGGTTTCGGGAAAAAAACAGCTTGGGAACATTACAGTGGTATCAGAGCCAGGTTATACTCGGAGAGCTTAAAGACCACCTGCAAAGGGTGCAAAATCAGAAAAAGGTACAATCAGATAAACAAAGAGTGGAGTGCACATTTTAGGTTGGTGACCTGGTATACTTAAGGCTCCAACCATACATACAAGCATCTATTAAGAGGAATGGCACAAAAAATCTCCAACCTCGCTTATTTGGGTCATATAGGGTAAAGCGAAAGGTAGGGATCATGGCATATGAGCTTGATCTACCCCCAAGAAGCAAGATACATAATGTATTTCATGTATCTTATTTAAAAGGATCCATAGGGAAACACGTCACTCATATTGAGGAACTATCTCCCTTGGATGAGGAGGGACAGTTGATATTGATACTCGAGGAAGTGTTAGAAGTAAGGGATAAGAGGCTAAGGAAGAGGAACATCATGGAATACTTTATCAAATGGAATAACTTACCTATAGAAGATGCTACTTGGGAAAATGAACGGGTTCTTCAGAAGGCAGGGTCAGAATTTCTTGTGGGAAAGAAATTTCCAGTAGGGAAGACTGTAATGTCCCCCACCTCTTGATAAGAGGTTGTGAGAGACTTGGTAATATAGTTGTCCCCACTATATTATAGTCTCATGAGTCATGGGGACCAAGAAACCCAAAGTATTCACCTAAGCACAATGTTATAATTTAAAAGTGACTTTGGGAATAAAAGGTAAAGTAAGTGGAGGAAAAGACCACATGAGGAAAAGAATAAATTTAACCTTAGGATGTGGTCAACTAACTCAATAGAGAAATAGAACAGGGGTATAAAAATAAAAGGAGGGTGCATCTCTCATTATTCTGATTATTATTACTTTGCATCTACATCTCTTGAGCACATAGACATTTTGAGGTTTTTGGGATAACAAACCCTAGAGATCAACTCGGTGGTGAAAGATCCCACCTATCCTAGTCCAATATTGGTCACGAAGGTGAAATATTCCTCACCTACCATTCTACAGTAGCTGCAGGTTATTTAACCAGTGAAGGAAGAGGTAATGCGTAGCTTCTGGGGTTTTCTAGCAGGAGGGTGAACCTATGGAGGAGGAACTACTCGATATGGAAAGAGGAGGAGGTTTTGGGTCCCAAAACCTATTGGGATTTCATTGTGTAGCCTAGGACGACTTTTCTATTATATTGTGGAGAGGGTTTATCTGCTAGTTATTCTATTAGGAGATTGGCACGAGTTGGAGAGGAGGAGGTTGCACTGCATAAAGAGGATCCACCCATTTGAGGGATTAGTACACCTTCAATCAGCTTGATACTCAGTCGATGCGTTTGACTTGCCCTAATCTATTGTTCTAGTGATTTTGGAGGGATTTGGAGGTGTTTAGGAGGAAGGCCAAAATATTGGATAGCTACAGCCAACAGGAAGGGCGCAACTCAGCCAGGGATATTAGATCCAGCTCTTGAAGGGAAAGAAAACAATCTTGTTCCTTTCTCCAGTATATTGTGGTGCCTTTGGAGGATATTATCTTCCGTTTTGGAGCTTGTTGTAGCAGTTATTATTCCATCTTGATTATTCTTCTTGTATTCTTCTAGATCTACAGATCTATTGTATCTGGATCACCATATTATCTAAATAAAGGTCAGATCTGAAGTTGTTGGCTCTATATTGGTATTTGATGCTTGTGTATTTTTATATTCTTGTGTTATATGCTATGATCTATATCTCCATGCTATAATATTCTAAGAACACGCCCTCAATGCGCAACTTAAGGAAGTAAACTTGCATAATACATTAAAACAATAAAACAAATTGTTAAACAACCCTTGGTTCTAGGAAAAAATCAGCTTGGGAACATTACAAAGAGTAAACCTTATCAGAGTTTGTGCCTATATATTCTCTCCTCTTTGTCCCTCCATCAAGTTCTTTTATTCCTCAAAAGGTAGTTTGATTAGTTTCAACTACCTTTAGTTAGACGGTTAACTAACTTTTTGTTAAGTGGGACAAATTTTTAATAAATAATTATAATAAAAGTTTTTACAAATAATAATTAATAGGTGGGGACCCCCTAAATAAATTTATTGTTTAATTGTCAATATCCCCTTTTACCTCCATAAACTTATAATGTATGCCATAACATAAGATAAATTCACATCCATTAGCCCCCCAAAATAAATAATCATGTCATAAACACACTTGTGACTCCCAAAATTAATTCAACCATGCCATATATATATATATATATATATTCTATTTCCCAAAAAAAAAAAGTATGTGTATGTCCAACAGTCAACTGTAAAGAAAGAATCATCATAAAATAAACTTTAAAATTTATATTTTTTTTTAGAGGATGTCCTCCTTTGTCCACTGTCTTGATATGGTAACACCATATGTGTCTGTAAATCTGTCTTGTTAGACTTCTTGTATTCATTTTTTTATCCTTCAAGGTACATATCACCAAAGATGATATTTCTTGCTTCAAATCTCTGAGGAATAGAATGAGAAGTAACATAATGGGAAGAGTTCTTTGACGAACTAGAGATAGGTGAGCAAGCAGGTTGCTTCCATTTTCTTGGTTCAGGATCTTGAGCTAAAGATTTGGTTTTCTTAGGTTGTTTAGCTAACAATTCATGTGAATCTAGAATGGTAAGAGTTCTTTGATGAACTAGAGCTAGGTGAGCAAGCAGGTTGCTTCCCTTTGCTTGGTTCAGGCTCTTGATCTAAAGCTTTGGTTTTCTTAGGTTGTTGAGCTAACAATTCACCTGAATCCATGGAAACAATAGGTTGAAGTTTTTTCTTAGGAGGAGGTGGAGGCAGTGGTAAAGATACAATAGTCCAGTCATGGTGATGAGGTTGAGTATCGTGAACTATCTCATTCGAGCCATCATTAATTGGAATTTCAGGCTACAAAGACACATTTATTTCTATAGGAATGCAAATGATTCTAGGTTGAGTTTTTAATGGGGGTCTAATAGGTGGTGGAGGAGGGTTAAAATTGTTGGAATATTCACCAATACTGAGAGAGGGGGTGAATCAATATTGATCACTTTTTACTACTTTTTACTACTTTTTACCACTTTTAATCAAAACATGTAATCATTACTTTATCAATCAGTTTTTACTTATGATTGCATTCAATATATCATTAATAATTCCATTCAATAATGCAATTCATATAAAAACAAATACATAGTACACCATAATTTTACGTGGAAACCCAAATGGGAGAAAACCACAGAATGCTTTCTTATATATCAAAATATTACATTCATAGGAAGCACCAACTTCCAAAATTTTCCAGCACCAATTGGAAGGAGGCATCAACCCCCTATTTACAATCTCCAACCTTAAAGAAGATACAACTCCCTAGATTCTCAAGCTCCAACTAGAAGGAGGCTCCAACCTGAAGGAAGCTACAACTCCCTGAATTATCCATCTCCAACTAGAAGGAGGCTATGACCCTGTGATTTACGAGATCCAACCTGAAGGGAGCTCCAACTCCCTGTATTCTTTGGCTCCAACCAAAAGGAGGCTACAACCCCCTTTCCTTTCCCCTTCTTTCCTCCCTAAAATATAAATACAGACTCAACCTGTCACTGTCACTGATACTGATAATCAACCTGTCACCGATTATCAACATGTCACTATCACCGATACTGATAATCAACCTGTCACTGTCATAGATACATCATCATCATGAAACCATATCCAATCTTTCATTGTGCCTGTCACTGATACTGATATCTCATCATCAACAAAACCAAATCCACTCACATAAGCCAAGATCACCAAGAACCCAACATCACCAATATATGCCTCAACCCATATACCAAAGATGTGCATCAAACCATGTGCTAATATATGTGTTCCATAACATCCATGTAACAAGAATATTCCATATCCATAAACCATGTGCCAAGATATGCCTCAATCATGTGTCATATCACTCATGATATGTCTCAACCATGTACCAAAATATGTACCTCAAACATACACCATATCATCCAATATGTTCCTTAAGAATGTATCAAAACATCCATGACATATACCAAATTGGGTACCAATATATCCAAGATATACCTCAAACCATACCCAAAAATATCACCAAACTATGAATATGCCCAAGTGCCAAAGACCTCCATGATAACCCTTAAGCATATATCATAACATCAATATATAACCCACAAAACTTTTTGTAAAGACATACCTTTAATCATGTAACAACTTGGTACATATGATCAAAGACTAGCAGAACTTCCTCAATTACAGCATTAAAAGAATAGTACATTTTTCAAAACTTTTACACATATTTGATACTCATACACTATCAACCCGCGGATTTTTCCTCATATCCGCTACTCATACATTGTCAACCCGCAATGTTTTCCTCATATCCGCACTTTGCTCCACTGTGACCCATGGATAACCTCAAAGTCATGCTCTTTTCTCCATTGTGACTCGCGAATAACCTCGGAAAACTCCTTGCTCTCCTCAACCTCCTTTCTCCTAGGCCATATTTTCTTTGTTGAGCTCGCCAATCCTCCTAGAAAAAGTGTAGACTAACTCATGCTAGTTCCATACCACAAAAACACACTTTCTTTAATGAACAAACGAGATATTCTTGATGTGTATTTATACTTTTCCAAGTGCCCCCTTTTAGGGATGACCTGTAACTTCTTATTTCAACAAATTTTCTTCTTTAATTAATTTTGGTGCAAACTTGTAATTTCTCATCCTTAGATACAGGGCTTCTTGACCATACTTTTGGGTTTCATCTATAAGATGGAATAACTTCTCAACCGTGAGAAACCACATGATGTACCAACTACCGTTGGAAACAGCATGATGAAGACTCTCCATCTGTGAGAGTTTTTCATGTATTTACAATGTCCTTATTCCTCTTTTTCCCCAAACACTTACGAGCTTCATGACCACACTTTTGGGGCTTCTTGTAGAATTCTTCAAAGCATCTTCCCATGAGAGGCATGCTTCAAGCTATGCCATAAGGGGGCCACTTTGGAGACTTCTTCAAATACACCCATTACTTCTAGAGGCTTCTAGACTTCTTCTAGAGGTTACATCACCCATTACTTCTAGGGGATTTTGGACTTCTTCTAGGGTTGACATCAATGAAAGCCAACATTCCAACAATCTTCCCCTTTGGCATTGATGGAAACACTCATACTCCCCCTGTGATATTTATCCCGATATTTCTCTCCTCATTTTTATCTCCCCCTTTGACATCAATGGAAAAGGGTAACTCTCTTTGGAAGTATACCTTCTTTGAAAATTTTCTCTTTGTCTTCACGTGCTCCCCATGTCTTCATTCTTCTATTATTTTTCTTACAATTTTGTTCTTTCTCTTCCTTTTTGACATTAAGGGTAACTCCCTTTGGTGATTTCTCTCCCCTTATATTATTCTACAAGATGTCATGTAGATCAGTGTGGGGCTTCTTGTATATGTTTTATTTCCTCTCTTACGATGTTTTTTTTTTATTGGTGTTTCATGTTGTTGTAATCCACTGATTTATATAAAAAGCATTCATGTAAAATTCTCTTCATCACTTGACTTCAAGTCTTCATGGCTTGTCATCTTCACTGAACTAACATCAATGACATAATCATCCAACAATATTCTCTTGAAAATATAACTCTTCCTGATGGTTTCTCTATGTCTTGTTGTTCCTTTCATTGCTTTCCCTCCTATCTAGTTTCAGTTATCAATACGCTTTACTTATGAGTCCATCTTTCTTTCATAAATTCCTTCTGAGCTCATACTTACATCCCATGTCATGTATATTCTTTGGTTCATGTCAAGTATAGTCTTCCATACATGCTAAATATCTCATGTTTTCATCTATGTCCATATGTTCAACTATACACCATGCTGACCAATCTGCCACATCATTGTTCTGAGAGATTCTTCGAATTTGTTGCAAATGATCACTACAAACTTCTATGTTTCAATTTGAATCGAATATGTCCACTGGTATGTTCAATCTCTACCATCAAACCACTTTGAATATGCTTTTCATAAACACTTCATAGTGCCCAAAAGATAGTTTTGTAACAGTTGCTTCTTAGACTCCCCCTCTTCAATATTCACATTACTCGTATTCTCCAAGCTGGATGTCTTAGAAGAACACTTCCAGATTCTCTGCAATAGGATCATCATTTTGAATATCCATATCTTCCTCTTTCCTTGTATATTCATCAGGAAATTCTTTAAATCTTGTGAGTATGATCTCTGGGAGTTCTTCATTCACCTACTCTTCAATCACTTGCTCTTCATTCACCTTCTCTTTTTGTTCTTACTTTCTTCTCCAAACCTTCTAGTACCTGAGATCAATGGTTTCCTTCATGGAAGACGTCATCATGCTTCTACAATCACAAGCTATGTGTCCATAGTTGTGGAATTTGTAGCATTCAATATTGTAGTGGCCTGTAGAAACCATACTTAATTAAATCCAAAATTTCGTACATCTAAACATATAATTCCTTTCTCATACATAAATAATTCATTCACATCATAAGCATAAATATTCTGCATAAATTAAAATATATCTACAGCATGAAAATAACTCAACAATTCACTATTTAATACCTGCTTCTGATGCTAATCCCCGTCGATATGGTTGTCCCTTCCCTGCTGCCTTGTTGTTGCCTTACCTAGCCTGATGCATTGACCAACTCTGTCCAAACCGACTAACCTCCCAGCCAGTTAGGAGTAGCCTGTCCAGCTCCCTAGCTCCAGGAAACCGAAAGGAATCCTGTCCCCCGTGCCCAAAACCCCTAGCAACCCAGTGCCCCCTGCAATGATACTCCAAGACTGCAGAACTCCACCACAGAACTAGAAAATCCAAGAAAAGAAACCATAACTCTCGTCTCCTCCCCAAAATGCTTCCCTCCCCAAAAATGATGATCCTCCCCCCCGTAAGGCTCCTCCCGTCATATCCCCCTTTCACCGACTCTCTTCCCCCTCATTAATTTCCTTATCCCTCCTTTATTACCTTATCCCTTTATTTATTATCCTATCCCCTCCATTTAATGTTTCTTATCCCCTTATTTAATGTTTTATCTCCTCCCGCATACATAAAGCAATTAATTATATTAATTAAAATTATTAATCCCCTTAATTTATTACCTATGTCATTGAATGTGATATGTAATTAATTAATCAAAAGTTATAAACAATTAATTAATAAATAAATATTTAATTAATATTATTAATGCTAATCATTGTTTAATTAAAACTATATTAGGACAATTAATTATCTAGTTAATTTTTACTTAATAATCCCTAAGCATATATTCAACTAGGGTTGTTACATGGCCCACATAAACATTTCTTGCTTGAACATTTCTTCCATACGCTCTGCAATCTACAACTCTATGTCCAAATTTTTTGTAAGTAAAATAATGAGCAATCAATAAACTTTGATACCTTGGAGCCAATGATCCTCTCTATGATGTAGTCCTTCTAAATTCATGCCTTATCTTATCACGATCTTCTCTTCTATTTGTTCCTTCATGATGATTGAATCTTCTTTGATGCCTGGAGGTAAAATATCTTCTTGGAAATACACTTCTTATGTATTCATTCCTCTCGATTGTTGATTGCTTATTTTTTGTTTTTGTAATTGGTCGATCTTCTTCCATTACCTGAATATTCTCCTTTGAAGGATTGGGACTTTTGATGGCTTCTACATAACTATTTTGGTTTGTTTCTTTTGACATGGAGCTTGAACCCTTCTCAAAATGAATTTGCTTGTATCCTAGTACATACTTGTCATTGCATGGCCATTCACTATTGAGAATGTCTTCTAGTACTTGAGATATTTTCAAGTTCTTGTTGATCTTCTTGACTTCAACCCTCAATGAAATAACTTCTTCTTCAAGATTCTCACAATATTCTACTTTCTTTATCATATGGATCTTCATTATTTCTTTCATTCTATTTGTTGCTTCAAGTTGGGTTTTCAAGGAGATGGTACCTTCTTCAAGTCTTCTTTCTTGTTGACTGAATTCTGCTTTAAGCCTGTTTTAGTCTTCAGATCTTTCCTTAAAATGACTTGTCAATATATTTTCTCTTTTTTGCATCTTTTACCATTATTTTTAAATGATCAACTTCTTTGGGATTTTGGGAACTCTCCTTTATTTTGATCAATTCTTCCTTGAATGACTTGTTTTTCTTCCTTTCTCTTTTTAGCTCACTTAAGGCATTGATTAGTTATGCTTCAAGATCTACTTCACCTTATTTATAATATTCGTTATTTCCTTTGTGGGTTTCCATTTCCATGAAGAGCACTCTTTCTGAGTTACTGTCACTATCATATTCTTCATCAGATGCGGAACTATCTTCTCTCGAGTAGAATATTTTCTTGAATACTTTTCTTTCATCTCCTTTCTTGTTTCTCTTTTATATTTTTTTTTTTAATTGGGAACTTCTTCTTCATCACTATCTAAATTCTTAGCATAAGGACATTTGGAAGCAAAGTGACCAATTTTACCACAATTAAAACATTTCAAGTTAAGTGTACCTTTGTAATTGTTGGTTCCTCTCTTCAACTTCCTTAAGAAGTTGGCCATTTCTTCATCTTCTTATGAATCATTTCTATAGTTGCAGTTTGATTTTGGATTTTGTTTATTCTTCTCTGTCTTCTTGGATGCCTTGAAAGTTTCTTCCTTCCTGGATGGATTATCCTACTTTTCTCTCATTTCATAAGTTGTAAGTATCCCATGTAACTCGTTCATACTCGAAGTGGCAAGATATTCTCTTTCTTCCAGGGCTGAAATTTTAGGATCAAATCTCATTGGAATAGACCTTAGTACCTTTTGAACAATATTTTAGCCTTTAATTTATTCTCCTAGTCCTTTAATAGCATTGACTATTTCATCAACGCGCAGAAAGTAAGTTGCAATGTATTCATATTCCCTCATCTTCAGTTGTTCAAATTTACCTCTATGGGTTTGAAGCTTGGCCCCTTTGACTTTGGCATCTCCTTCGTAAATATTTTGAAGTTTGTACCAAAGATCCTTTGCAGTGTCACAATGCATAACTTTGACAAATATTGAATCAACCAAACTACTCAGAATAGTAATTTTATCCTTCAAATTGTTTTCACTGAGTTGATTTCCATCTTTTTCTGTTGGAGGAGTGGTAGGTATCATGGATCCATCTACTATTGCTTGTCACACATCAAATCCCTATGATTTTAAAAATGTTTTCATCCCTATATTCCAAAAAGAATAATAATGACCATCATTGGCACTCCATTCTTAGTGAAATCTAAGATCCATCGTCCAGTGGTTAGACTGTTTCTAAAGGACCTGCTCTGATACCAATTGTTGGAATATTCACCAATACTGAGAGTGGGGGTGAATCAGTATTGAGCACTTTTTACTACGTTTTACCACTTTTAATCATAAAATGTAATCATCACTTTATCAATCAGTTATCACTTATGATTGCATTCAATGTATTATGAATAATGTCATTCAACAATGCATAAAATATAACAACAGATACACAGTACACCACAATTTTATGTGGAAACCCAAATGGAAGAAAACCACGAAATGCTTTCTTATATATCAAAAAATTACATTCATAGAAAGCACCAACTTCCAAAATTTTCTAGCACCAACTGGAAGAAGGCTCCAAACCCCTTTTTATTGTCTCCAACCTGAAGGAAGCTACAAATCCCTAAATTCTCCATCTCTATAATATTCCAGATATAAAATTATGCAGAACATAAATAAATAGCTAGAAATGGCAGATGAACAACAATATAACCAAAACCACACCACAATAATACCAAAATGATACCAGAATAATCCCAGAAAGAGAACTTTGATTACTGAGAGCAATGTTCACTTGCCTCTTTGAGGGGGAAACCTCCAGTAGAGCAGAGCTCTATTACAATAATATCCAAGACAAAATTTCTCATACCCTCGACTCTTATTTATACTAAATATGTCTATCAAAAGAACCATCTAGAGGAAGATCCTTCTAGAAGCGAAAGCTTCTATTAGGTCTTCTTACATTGGACTTAATCTTCCTTATTGCTAGGAATTATTAATATTGACCTTTATTACATGGAAATATAGTATTCTACCTACATGAGGGGTTAGGTCCCTAACATGTCCTCCCCCTTAAAAACAGCCTTGTCCTTAAGGCTTGAGATGGGGAAATTGTTGCAAAATGGTAGTTGGTTCCCAAGTGGCATCTGCTGGATTTGTATCTTTCCACTGGACTAACACTTCCTTGATGGTTCGTTGACACAAAAGACGCTCACGTTGGTCCAAAACTACTTGTGGTTATAGCCAAATGGAGCCTTCTTCATCCAACTTGGGAAGGTTGGTTTGAGTTTGGCACTTAGTTCCAATCACCTTCTTTAAGAAGGAAACATGAAAAACATGATGGAGATTAGAATGATTGGGAAAAGCTAAGTGATAGGCCACCTGTCCCACACACTTGAGAATGGTATAAGGACCATAAAATTTGGGCACCAGATTCTGAAAATGGTCAACCTTGAGGGAATTTTACGTGTAGGGTTGCAGTCGCCGAAACACTTGATCTCCTTTTTCAAATTGACGTTTAGAGAAACCTTGATCTGCTTGTTGCTTCATGTGATTCTAGTCCATGGAAAAATTCTCTTTGAGGGTACGAATAATAGCCTCTCGAACTGTAAGCGTTTGGTCAACCACCTGGACCTTCGAGACACCTAGAAAATATGAGAGAACTGAAGGTGGATTTTGTCCATATACCGCTTCAAAACGATTCATGAGGGTAGTTGTATGGTACGAAGTGTTGTACCACCATTTAGCTAGTGGTAGCCATTAAGCCCACTGAGTTTTCCTTTCCGATGCAAAACACCTCAAATCTATTTTCAAACACTTGTTGACAATTTCAGTTTGACCATCAATCTGGGGATGATAAGTTGTGTTGAGATGCAATTGGGTGCCTTGTAGCTTGAACAGTTCTTGCCTAAAATTGTTGGTGAAATTTGGGTCATGATCAGAGATAATAGTGTGTCGCATGCCATGAAGCTTGAAGACCTGATCCATGAAAAGTTGAGCAACAGTGGATGTTGTAAATGGGTGTTGAAGAGCACAGAAATGAGCATACTTAAAAAGACAATCAACTACCAACATGATGACTAATTTATTTCTTGATTTAGGTAAGCCTACAATAAAATCCATAGGGATATCCCACCAAATAGTAGGTGGAATTGGAAGCAGTTGTAGTGTGCCAGGAGATTTGACTGTTTCACCCTTATTGCGTTGACACACATCACATTCGGCCACAAAATTATGAACGTCCTGTTTCAAACCATCCTAGAAAAAAAAACGTTTGACCATGTCATATGTTTTGATAAACCTAGAGTGCCCCATTGTGGGTGTAGCATGAAGCTCAGAAAGTACCATGGATTTAAGTTTTGATTGTTTACTTAAATACAAATGGTCTTTGCATCGAAGCTCACCATTGAGCCAAGAGTACCCTGGAGAAACTGGAGAATTGGACTGCAATTGTTGTATCAGATGCAAACTTTTGGGATCATGTATCCATTCCTGGCGAACAGCTTGGACCCAATCTGGTACAATGAAGGAGAGAGAGAAAAGGGACCCTTCGTCTTCATATTTTATGGAAAGTGCATCAGCAACCACATTGTCTTTTCCTTTCTTGTAAATGATCTCATAATCATATCCAAAGAGCTTAGTCACCCATTTTTGTTTCTCTAGGGAGGAAATGTGGTGTTCTAGAAAATACTTTAGGCTTTGATGATCTGTCTTAATTTGGAAGTGTTTACCCAATAGATAAGGGCACCAAAGATCCACGACATGCAGAATAGCCAGCATTTCATTTTCATAGATTGATTTTCCCAAATTACGTTCGAACAGTTGTTTGTTGGTAAAGGCCAAAGGTCGACCCTCTTGCATAAGGACAGCTCCAATTCCTTTCCTGGAAGCATCACATTCTAGGACAAAGGTCTTTGTGAAATCAAGAAGGGCTAGGACTGGAGTGGTGCACATGGCCATCTTCAAGGTTTGAAAATCCTGAGCAGTTTCTAGAGTCCAAGTGAAAGAATTATTTTTAAGGAGTGCAGTGAGAGGTGCCGCAATCTTTCCATAATTCTTAACAAACTTGTGATAATAACTTTTTAAACCCAGAAATCCACGCAAGATATTGAGATTCTTTGGGTGAGGCCAATCTTGCATAGCTTCAATCTTTTTAGGATCCACCCTGACGTCAGCCTTGCCAACAAGATGACCCAAGTACTCGACTTCCAAGGCACCAAAATCACATTTAGATTGTTTGAGTAAACGTTGGTTCTAAGAGAGTAGATGGAGAACTCGGTCCACATGAGAAAGATGGGTTGTCCAAGTTTTACCATAGATGAGGATATCATCAAAGAAAACTAAGACAAAATGATAGAGAACAGGATGGAAGACATGATTCATGAGGCTTTGGAAAGTGGAGAGATAATTACACAAGCCAAAGGGCATGACCAAAAACTCATAGTGGCCCTCATGAGTTCTAAATGCAGTATTAGGAATGTCGACCTCTTTCATACGGATCTGGTGGTATCCAGAATGAAGATCAAGTTTAGTAAAGAAATGGGCGGTACTCAATTCATCCAAGAGGTCATCAATCATAGGAATGGGAAATTTGTCTGTAATGGTGAGTTTGTTGAGGGCGTGGAAGTCAGGAAACATGTGCCAAGAACCTTATTTCTTAAGGACCATGACCACAGGTGAAGAGTAGGGTCTCGTACTAGGGCGGATAACACCTACATTGAGTAGGTCTTGAACAATTTTCTCAATTTCATTTTTTTTGGAGAAGGGGTGATGATAGGGATGGATATTGGGAGGGAGGCTTCTTTGGACAAGGGGAATGGAATGATCATGAACACCATGGGAAGGATGAAGTCCATGGGGAGTGGAAAAAACCACTTGATGTTTAGAGAGGATGGATTGTAGGTCTTGTGGCACATCGAGTGTCTCAGTTGCTTGTATGGCATGGAGTTGGGAAATAATGTCAGAATGACCTTTTTGAGCATCTTTTCCATGTGATGGGAACTAATAATCTCTGGGGAACCAGCGGTGATGCCTTGGAACTTATATTGTTGGCCCTCCTGGTCAAATTGCATGGTTAATTCCTTAAAATCCATGAGAATGGGACCCAAAGTCCTTAGCCATTATGCACCCAACACAATGTCACAATCGCCCATGTCGATAGCAAACATATGAGATTTTAGGTGGTATTCACCAATTTGGAGACGCGCATTTTCACAACGCCCTCCACATTTCATGGATCCTCCATTGGAAATCGTGATTTGAAAATTATTGACTGCACGGATATAGAAATTAGTTTCTTGGGCAATGCGGCGATGAATAAAATTATGGGTGCTTCCATTATCAACAAGAATGATGACCTTCCTATGCTTGATGTAACCAATTAGCTTGAGGGTTTGGGGAGCAGAGAAGCTAGTGAGATAATTTAGGGAAATGATTGGTTCTACTTCGGGAGGGTCTGAGGGAGGGGTTATGTCAATGGGTTCAGGTGACACTGACACAAGGGGAGCCTCAACATCCTCTTACGAAACATCCTCCAAGATGGCCATAAAAATCTTTTGTTCCTTACACTTGTGTCCCATAAAATATTTTTCATCGCAATTATAACAAAGGTCTTTGAGTTGGCATTCATCTGTTTCGGCCCTAGTCAATTTCTGGATCTTTAGTGGAGTAGAAGGAGGAGTAGGAGTTATTGGTTTAGTGTGAGGAATAAAGGAGGGTTTTCAGTTTTGAGAAGAGACAATCGGTTGTTCTTCCTTAGCTCTTTTAGTAGCATCCACCCAAATCTGAGGCTGATCCATGAGGACATGAGCAAGAATCTCATCTTTGATGCCACTGATAAAATATTCATGGAAAAAATCATCAGACATGCCCTCTATACGAAAATCCAATCACTCAAAAGCAGCTATAAAGTCTTCCACTGTGCCAAATTGTTTCAACTTTGTCAAACGGCCTAAATGGTTGGTGTCAGTGTCAACACGTTCATAAAGCTCTGCCACAAAGTGTGTCCAAGCCACATACCCTTGGTGGGCATTTTTTCTCCATTTCCAACGTTCTTGATCTAGATGGAGAACACCATACCGAAGTTTGGCCAACTCATATGTAATGCCATACAAAGAGAAATAATGGTCCATTTGAGTTACCCAACCAGTGGGATCCGATCCATCAAATTTGGTCACATACACACCCGGAAGGTGTAGGTCACGCTGAAAGTGATGGGGCTGAAAATTATGGGAATGGGAGGAAGTTTCACCTTCGGTATGAAAAGGTGGGTCAGATAAGGGAAGATCTGCAGGGATATGTAGCTTGGCACAGATCATCATAGTGACAGATTCAAGATGGATAGTAATGTCTTGTTTGAGGTCTTGTTTGAGTTCTCCGATTGAGGCGGCGATGGAGGAATGCATCTTTTGATTGATGGACACAATATCGGCACTGATTTGTCGCACTTCTTATTGGGTTTCTGTGAAATTAGAGTGCAAGGTAGTGAAGTGAGCCTCCAAGTCTTGGCTACGGATATGGGCCATGATGACGAGGGAACATGAAAAGGGGTAGGTGGGACCACACAAAAAATGGGTTATGGGTGAAGTGTATCACAATGATCAGGGTGACGAGTTGAATCCAATGGAGTAAAGCCCAAATAAGGGTGTTGGAAGGGGGTTGGGTCCACAAGAAAAAACAATTCGCTAAAAAATGATAGGTATGACTGCGATAAGGGCGATGAGAGAAACCCAACGGAATAGGTCTCAAATAATGGTGCCAACAGGATCCTCCTACGGAGTTATACTCTGATCTGAATAATACTGCAATGATGAAATGCCCAAATGCTTAACAGGAAGAAATGTGTAGTAATTTCGCAACTCGAATGCAGGAGACACAATTGCACCGCAATAGATCTTGTATGTTTTGTTTTTTTTTCGTCCCAAGGGTTAGGTATTCAAGGGTTCTACAGACAAGGGTTTTCCTTGTGATATAGTTCTTTGATATACATGTGGGGTCCAGCAATAGTACTCGACTCAATATCCCAGGGCACCAACTAAGGAGGATAGATCGTGCCCTTAGTCGTACTACTCGACTACCCAGGTACTAGAGAGTATCCCCCCAAATGTTTTTCTCGATGGCACTATAGCAGTCAGGCGGTCGATCGGTTTATCTATGGAGGGCTTCAGGAGATCTAGATCAATCCGTATACAGGTGTTGTTTGATGCGCTACCACTCGAAGGGGTACCAACAGGGGTTACAAGGGTGGCTAACATATGTGCGCTTAAGTACCACTTGTATTTCCTGCGTGTATGAATCCCCAACCGCAGGTTTATGCACGTAACGAAAGATCTTTGTATCTTAAAGACGTCGGAATACGTCTCTACCCTAGAAAAAAAAATTAACCCACAATTTTCTGTTGAGGAAGGTGCTTTGATACCACTTGTAATATTACAGATATAAAAAAGTATGCAGAGTAGAAATAAATAGCTAGAAATGGCAGATGAACAACAATATAACCAAAACCACACCACAATAATACCAGAATAATACCAGAAATAGCACTTTGATTACTGAGAGCAATGTTCACTTGCCTCTTTGAGGGGGAAACCTCTAGCAGAGCAGATCTTTATTACAATAATATCCAAGACAAAAGTTATCATACCCTCGACTCCTATTTATACTAAATATGTCTATCAAAAGAACCATCTAGAGGAAGATCCTTCTAGAAGTGGAAGCTTCTATTATGTCTTCTTACATTGGACTTATTCTTCCTTATTGCTAGGCCTTATTAATATTGACCTTTATTATATGGAAATAGATTATTCTACCTACATGATGGATTAGGTCCCTAACAATCTCCAACTTGAAGGAGGCTCCAACCCCCTAATTTACAGGCTCCAACCTAAAGGAAGCTACAACTCTCTGAATTCTCCAACTCCGACTGGAAGGAGGCTATAACACCCTGATTTACAGGCTCCAACCTGAAGGAATATGCAACTCCTTGTATTCTCCGGCTCCAACCGAAAGGAGCCTACAACCCCCTTTCCTTGACCCTTCCTTCCTCCCTGGAATATAAATGGAGACTCAACCTGTCATTGCCACTGTCACTGTCACCAATAATGACAATCAACCTTTCACTGTCATAGATACATCATCATCATCAAACCAAATGCAACGTGTCATTGTCCCTGTCACTCATACTAATATCTCATCATCAACAAAACTAGATCCACTCACATAATCCGAGATCACCAAGAACCCAACATCACCAATATATGCATCAAACCATACACCACACATGTGTATCAAACCATGTGCTAAGATATGTGTTCCATAACATCCATGTAACAAGCATTTCCCTTATCCATAAACCATGTGCCAACATATGCCTCAATCATGTTCCATATCACTCATGATATGCCTCAACCATGTACCAAAATATGTACCTCAAACATACACCATATCATCCAATATGTGCCTTAAGCATGTATCAAAACATCCATGACATATAACAAACCAGGTACCAAGATATCCAAAATATACCTCAAACCATATGCCAAAATATCACCAAGCTATGTCTCTAGCCAAGTGCCAAAGACCTCCATGATATACCTTGAGAATATACCATAACGTCAAGATATAACCCTAAAAAAATCATGTAAATACATACCTTTAATCATGTAACAAATTGGTGCATATGATCACAGACCAGCAGACCTTCCTCAATTACAACATTAAAAGAATAGTACCTTTTTCAAAACTTTTTCACATATATGTTGCTCATACATTGTCAACCCACAGATTTTCATAAGAAAACTCATTGTTTAGGTCACATTAGTTTTTAAAAAGGAATATATGTGGATCCAAAGGAAATTGGGGTCATAATGAATTAGCCAACTCCAAATAATGTAACAAATGTAATATCTTTCATGGGTCCTGTTGATTGTTATAGAAAACTCATTGAGGGATTTTTCGAAATTATATATTATGTAAGTTCTAAACTCGTACCTGATTACTCATATGGAGTATGGCCTCGAGAGATGATGCAATTGATGCTATCAGATGATATTGATAGTGATGATGTTGCTCGTAAGTTGATCTTTGTGATCATGAGATAGCCTATGTGGCTATGATGATGCTACCGGTTGAATGGTCTATTTGTGCTCAATACCATTGCCTTTAATACCTCCCTAGCTAGGAGGGAGTGTTTATATTATGGTAGTTGTGGGAGGTATTAACCTCTACGTGTAACCTTTGACGAGACTATAGTATTCTGAGAAGCAAGAGAAACCCTAAAACGTTGGATAATAAATCTAGAAGACAAGTCAACTCAAGAGAATAATTAATATTAAGTTATTATCCTCCAGAAGTAGAATTCGGCCTAGTTAGTGTTGAAATTACTAAGACAACTGAGAGGGGGGGTGAATCAGTTGTTACTGTGCTTAAACAATTTTAAGTCAATTAAGCCATTTTTAATCTTTCTCCAAGTGACCATCAATATTATACAAAATATGGACAACATAATAAATGAGCATCACTCACACATAAGATATACACAAAGACAGATTTTCACGAGGAAACCCATAAAGGGAGAAAACCTCTTCTTCTTCGAAAATGATAGGCAATCTTTTAAGTTCTATACATCATCTATAATTGAGCACCAACTCAATGTGAGGCTACTACCTCTGTTTTACAAGCTCCAACTTGTTTAAGAGCACCAACTCTCTGGTTTCTCTAGCACCCACTAGAAGGAAGCACCAACTCCCTTAATGTTCCAGCACCAACTGGATGGAAGCACCAACTTCCAGTTACACAAGCTCCAACCTGTATAACAGAGAACACTTGTTCTCCCTTACACCACCCTGCCACCCTGGTTTCTCTGGCTATAACCAGATGGAAGCTACAATTCCCTGTGTTCAAGCACCCACTTGAACCTCTGACAACAATAGTCCTCCCTAGCACCTCCTAACCACCCTGATTATGAGTAAATGATTGAAAAACAAACAATACAGGTGTCTCAATTCTTACCCCTTCTTTTATGTTCTACAATTCTTCTCTGCTTCAAAAAACAATTGTTCTGCAATTCTGCTCTGCTTCATGCTATTTTGTTATTCTGCTCTTGCTTATGTCTATTCGGAAACTGTTACTCATCTCTAAGTTTTATCTCAAGCTCTGCATCTTGTAATTTTACTCTTCTTACAATTCATCACATTTTTCTGGTTAGAACAGCCAACGTTCCACAGTCGTCTCATATCTCCTTTTATTCACACACGCCTCAGCAACTGAATCACCAACTAATCAAGAATCATGAATCAGTTTTGCTAACTGAATCGTAACTGATCAATTAACTATGAGGTGAAACAGTAGCCCTCCGATCATATTCGAATTCACCTGCACCGTTGGATTACAAGTATTGGGTCTCGCACTTATTTCATATGCCCACTGACTATAACCACAGGCCTAATCAAAATGCCTTTCGCATTTCGCATTTCGGCAATCCTGTGGTGAAGAGTCTCGACTCTTCATGTTACGATCGTCGAAAGGGAGCTTAGCTTGGTGTTATCTCCTCCCTCTCACAAGACCATTGACGGTGACCACAGCCTACACCAAAAGGTGTTTTCGCATTTCGGCATTTCGGCATTTCTGTGAAGAAGTGTCTCGACACTCCAAGTCACAATCCTCGAAATGGAGCTAGATCAACGGTCCACAAAACTTCATAATTTGATCCCTTCTTTTCTTAATCAAATGGCTGACGGGATTTCGGCGTTTTTCCCTTCGAGCCATCGTGACTCCAACATTATAAAATTCATGATCACAAAATCTATGAAATAATCGGACGGTTCACATAACCCACTGAGATGGACGGTTGACGGGATTTCGGAGTTTTGCCTTTTGAGTTTTTGAGAATCACAATAGTCCCTTTCTGCATTTCGAAGTTCGAGACTTCATGATGGTGGAGCTTCTGCTTGCTATGTAAAACCCCGAAATAGAAAGTTTTGATGTGACGTAAACCTGCTAACGTCACACATGGATTGACACGTGTCGAATAGCTGCCACGTGTCACTCTAATTCATGACTTACATGTGTCTGAAATGTTAAACCAGCTTGACACTTGTCGTTGCCTGATTGTGCCATGTGTCCTTAGCTGACGTGGTTTGTTGATGTGTTTGTTTCGGGATTTCGGGGTTCACTACTTCAAAGGTTAAAGTTCCTTTGATCTTTTATTTCTCGGTCTGCGAAACTCTGAAATGGAGTCTTTGACATGCTCTGATTTTTCACCATGCATCTATTCCTGATCAATCCTCGATCCAACGACTAAGATTATTTCGTGATTTCGCATATCACGAGTTCAAGAGGTTAGAGCACTCCTTCCTTTGACCTCTCAGTTAGCGAAATGTTGATCTGTAACCATGTGTCTCTCTCGAAGATGAACGGTCCTCCTACTTTCGGGATTTTGTAAGCCTGCTTCTCCTAGCATTTTAAAGAACGTGCAGGTTCTCCTGGATCCAACGATGGTCGGACTTCGGGCTCAGATCTGACGCATGAGATCGATTCTCTTCTACTGCGTGCTCCTCCTATCTAAATTCAGATCTGACGATCGTCGGGAAATGTGAATGGGATCCAACAATCATTGTTGCTCTTCACTATTGAACTTGCCATTGCATGGCCATTATCCCTGCGTTGATGGTCGTGATCTTTGCCATCAATGACAAACGCGCATACTCTGTCTCTTTCTGAAAACATGCCAACAATCTCCCCCTTTAGCATTGATGGCAACCCTTTCAAGAAGTCCAACCATACCATTGTAACATCCTTGAAATTACCACACTTTCTCTCCCTTTGACATCAATGTCAAAGAAGAAACACGCTCCCCCTGAGCTGTTGCAGTACATACACCCCTTGTCAAATATGAGCAGCTTAGAAATACAACAAATATTCAATAAGTACTCCCCCAGACCAGGTGAATAGATTAGACGAAAGAAGTTATAACCCCCAACTTTTGACGAAGATATCCAAAAGGAGTCGCTACTAACGGTTTAGTAAAGATATCAGCGATTTGTTCTGTGGAAGGAATATAATTTAGCTGAACAATTATGTTTGTAACTTGTTCTCTAAGAAAATGGTATTTTATTGGGATATGCTTAGTCTTGGAATGAAGAACGGGATTCTTGGAGACACTAATGGCACTAGTGTTATCACAGTGAATTGTAATCGGATCAGTATAATTTACCTTCAAATCTGTAAGAGTTTGAATCATCCATAAAATCTAAGTGCAACAAGTAGCAGCAGCAATGTACTCTGCCTTTGTAGTTGATAAGAAAATATATCTTTGCTTCTTAGTAATCCATGCTACCAACAAGTCACCCAGGAAGAATGCACCTCCACTAATGCTCTTTCTCTCATTCACACAATTTGCCCAATCTGCATCTGAATAAGCAGTTAACTGAAAATTCTGATTTCTTGGATACCACAAACCATAAGTCATTGTTCCCTTCAAGTATTTGAATATCCTTGTGACAGCTACCAAATGACTTTGTTTAGGAGCAGACTGATAACGACCTACCATTCCAACAGCTTGCATTATATCAGGATGCAATGTTGTGATGTACAGAAGACTGCTTATCATAGAGCGATATGTCCTTTGATCAACATCCGGTGAAATATCATCTTTACTGAGATTGCAACCAACCACCATAGGTGTGCTAACAGTAGAGGAATCCTCCATCTGAAATTTCTTCAACATCTCTTTCAAATATTTTTCTTGAGAGATAAATATTCCTGCAGAACTCTGATTTACTTGTAAACCAAGAAAATATGACAGTTCTCCTATCATGGACATCTCAAAT
>ML786662.1:456581-494684 GCA_009831015.1 Picea engelmannii
CCATCTGAAATTTCTTCAACATCTCTTTCAAATATTTTTCTTGAGAGATAAATATTCCTGCAGAACTCTGATTTACTTGTAAACCAAGAAAATATGACAGTTCTCCTATCATGGACATCTCAAATTCTATTTTCATAGAGTCAACAAACCACTGGATAGATGACTCATTAGTACAGCCAAAAATAATATCATCTATATAAACCAAAACAACTAGTAAATTATCACCTCCAGACTTAATGTAGAGATTGTTGTCAACAGTACCTTTCTTGAACCCTTTGTCTTGTAAAACTTTGTCCAGTCTATAATACCAAGCTTGTGGTGCTTATTTCAGTCCATATAAGGTCGTCTTCAGCTTGCAAACATAATTAGGATTATTTGTTAATGAGAATCCTTCAGGTTGCTCCATATATACTTCTTCTTCTAAATCTCCATTAAGAAACGCTGACTTAACATCCATCTGATAAACTTTAAAGTTCTTATGACATGAATAAGCAAGAAACATTCTGATGGCTTCCAATCTTGCCACTGGTGAAAAAGTTTCATCAAAGTCCTGACCTTCAACTTGTGCATACCCTTTACAGACCAATCTAGCTTTATTTCTAACAACTTGTCCTTTTTCATTCATTTTATTCTTGAACACCCATTTGGAACCTATTACATTCTTATCTTCAGGTCTAGGGACAAGCTCCCAAGTATTGTTCTTCTCAATCTGATCAAGCTCTTCATTCATAGCTATAATCCAATAATCATGTTGATTGGCTTCATCAAAAATTTTAGGTTCAGTCATAGATAAAAAAGCAACATGAGATTGTTATGAGTCTTTAATCAATTTCCTTCTTGTCTGAACTCCTTTATTTATATCTCCAATTATCTAATTTTCAAGATGATTCTTTCTAACAATTTTGAGAGGTGATTTTGCTTCTTTCTACTGATTTGTGTCAGTCAGAGTATTCGTATCTTCATCTGATTCAGATTCTTCTCTTTATGATCCTTGGACCTGTTTATCTTCGTATTCAATTATATCTTATATGCTTAGATCAGAACTGCTTACATTTCTGACCGGGATTTCTTCATCAACTTTTTTGTCTATACAATCAACCAGTTTATGCAGTCTCTTATTGTAACATATGTACCCTTTACTGTTTGTAGCATAACCCAAGAAGATACCTTCATCAACCCTGTCATCATATTTGTCAATATTTTCATCCTTGTTCTTGATATAGCATTTACTCTAAAAGACTTTAAAATGCTTGATTGAAGCAGGTCTTCCAAACCATAGTTCATAAGGAGTCTTTTCACTGTGTGGCCTGAGATGAGTTTTGTTAAGGATATGAACAGTTGTATGAATTGCTTCCACCCAATATGTCTGAGGTATGTTCCTTTCATTCATTATTGATCTTTCCATTTGTTGTACTGATCTATTCTGCCTCTCAACAACTCCATTTTGTTGTGGAGTCCTTGGAATTGTGTACTCTCTTTTGATCCCATGTTTATCACAAAACTCTTTGAAGTTCCATGAACTAAACTCTCCTCCTCTATAAGACCTTACTGCCTTTAATCTTTTTTCTGTTTGATTCTCATTCAGAGCCTTAAACACTTTGAATTTTTCAAATGCTTCAGATTTTTCCTTCAAAAAGGCAACCCACGTTAGTCTAGAATAATCATCAATAATCAACATAAAATAGTTTTATTTTCATGTACCTTCTTTTCTTGATGGTCCACATAAATCCATATGTACTAACTAGAAAGTTTTTTTTGTTGAAGAAAAGTTTTTAGATTTGAACTGAGTGCGAGTAAGCTTTCTTATCTCGCAAAGTTTACAAATAGAGTCGTGTGGCTTTGATATCTTCGGGAGATCTTTTAATGCCCCATTGTTTCTGAGCTTGATTATATGATCAAAATTTAGGTGTCCAAGTCTCCTATGCCACATTCAACTTTCATCATATTTGTTTAAGTGGCATTCTTCTTTTTCTTCAGTTAACACATAGACATTGTTTTTTGTTCTTATCCCTTTTGCAACCAGTGGTCCTGAACTCAAAGACTTTATTTTACAGTCTTTAGAAGTAAAAACAACTTCACATCCTTTGTCACAAACTTGACTGACACTTAGTATATTATGTTTCAGACCATCTACAAACAACACATCTTGAGCTTTTCCTTTGCCATTACTCAGGCTTACCATTCCTTTACCTTTTATTTTTCCTGGTGCATCATTTCCAAAAGTTACATTCCCTGATTTGTTTTCACTTAAAGTTAGAAACTTACTTTTGTCTCCAGTCATATGTGTGGAACATCCACTGTCAATATACCAGGAATTATTTTGTATTTGGGCTAATAACACTAGTCCACGCTTTTCATCTACTTTCTTCTTCCAAACCTTGACATTTTCAGCAGTGGGGATCAAATATGGCTTGTAATTCGGTAATCGACAATCTGCAGCTTTATGTCCATAATTACGGCAGATGTAACATTCGGGTTCACTGAATAGAAGATCATAGCGATTGTTATGCTCATAACTATTGTTATGCTTAACCTGCGTCCTTTTCCCATCCATCGCATGATTTATAGTCTGAGGTTGTTTGTTTCTTGGTTGTCTCGATCTTTGTTGTGGAAGATGGTTATTCGTCGAATATATTGATTGTTCATATCTAAATCTTATAGAGCAGTTTATAGCTTTGTGACCAAAATTAGAGCAAAAAAAACAATAACCATAGAAAAAAACTTTGTACCTTGAAAAAATATGTCTTCTTTGAGGAGGTTGATTTCTTTCATAACGATAATCTCTCTGATCTACAAATTCGGTTCTGGTACTTTTTCTTTCATTCCTTCTCGGTGGTTGATTCTCTTTCTTTGTTTCTGCAGAGTGATTGTTGTCAATGTTTGAGGATTTGACAAACTTGATAGGTTTTGTATTACTTGGATGATCACTACTTGATCCTTCTTCATACCCCAAGTCAGCTTTGAACTTTGGGTTTCTTTACTGATTTAGAATGGAGGTTAATCCTTCTGAAGCTTTAATACTTGACAGACTTTGGTGATACAATGACTTAAACTTCTCCATCTCTTTTCTGGTTTTTACTATCTCTTCTTCTAAGGCTTCACACCTTTCTTTCTTCTCTGATAACTATTGTTTCAGTATGTCCTCTATTTTATTTGCCTCTTCTACCCTTACTTTTAATAGGGCAAAGTCTTCATCAGTTTTTTTACCATTCATTTTAAAATGCATCAACAATTGTTTTTGTTTTCTCTTCTTCATCTGAGTCTGTCAATTTCTTCCAATGCACTGATTAATTCACCTTCCATATTCACTACTGCTTCTTCATCATCCATGTCACCTTTTGTGAGTTTATCATCAAGATCTCCCATAGCCATAAGCATAAAGTCATTCACTTTGTCTTCATAGGATGAATCACTATCTATGTCTTATGAGGAGTCATCATTGTGTGCACACAAACTTTTCTTTTTACTATATTTCTTAAATTTGTAATTATCTTCATCATCAGAGTTTTGGTCTTTTTTATCCTTATTCTTGTGGGGACACTTAGATGCAAAATGGTCTATTTTACCACAGTTAAAGCATTTGAAGGGTAACTTGCCTTGATATTTTCCCGATCCTCTCTTTAACCTTCTCACAATTTTTTCTTCAATATCATCTAGTTCTGAATCAGTATTCTTATCTACTTTAAAAGAAGCCTCTCTAGTAATGGAGTTATCTTTGCTAATTCTTATTTCATATGCAGTTAAAGTTCCTAGAAGTTGATCAATGGACAGAGTTTTAAGATCATTCATGTTTTCTATTGCAGAGACTTTTGGATTAAATTTATCAAGCAGAGATCTTAAAATCTTCTGAACTAAGAATGATTCTTCAAACTTCTCACCAAGACCCTTCATGGCATTCACAAGTTCTTCAACTCTTAAAAAATACTTTCTAACTGTTTCATCTTCATCCATCTTTAGTTGTTCAAATTCCAATCTATATGTTTGAAGTTTGGCATCTTTTACTTTCTCATTTCCTTCATAGCTGCTAATAAGTTTATCCCACATTTTTTTGGCAATTTGAAGATGCATCACCTTTACAAACTCAACTTCTGCAAGTCCATTCAAGATAGCATTCATTCCCTTAGCATTAAAGCTAAATTATAACTTATCATCCTTGGAAGCTAGCACAACAGGCTTTATGTATCTAGTCTCTACTACATCCCAAACATCAACACCTAAGTCCATTAGGTATGTTCTCATTCTAACCTTCCAGAAGGCAAAATTTGTTCCATCAAACAGAGGAGGCTTAGTGGTTGAAGTCCCTTCATGACTTGTCATGTTTAAGCTTACAGATCTACCTTTAGATAAAAGGAACCCGCTCTGATACCAATTGTTGAAATTACTAAGACAACTGAGAGGGGGGTTGAATCAGTTGTTATTGTGCTTAAACAATTTTAAGTCAATTAAGCCATTTTTAATCTTTCTCCAAGTGACCATCAATATTATACAACATATGGAAAACATAAATAATGAGCATCACTCACACATAAGATATACACAGAGACAGATTTTCACGAGGAAACCCATAAAGGGAGAAAACATCTTCTTCTTCAAAAATGATAAGCAGTCTTTTAAGTTCTGTACATCATCTATAATTGAGCACCAACTCAATGTGAGACTGCTACCTCTGTTTTACAAGCTCCAACTTGTTTGAGAGCACCAACTCTCTGGTTTCTCTAGCACCCACTAGAAGGAAGCACCAACTCCCTTAATGTTCCAGCACCAACTGGATGGAAGCACCAACTTCCAGTTACACAGGCTCCAACCTATATAACAAAGAACACTTGTTCTCCCTTGCACCACCCTGCCACCTTGGTTTCTCTGGTTGCAACCAGATGGAAGCTACAACTCCATGTGTTCAAGCACCCACTTGAACCTCTAAAGACAGCAGTCCTCCCTAGCACCTCCTAACCACCCTGATTATGATTAAATGATTGAAAAACAAACAATACAGGTGTCTCAATTCTTACCCCTTCTTTTATGTTCTGCAATTCTTCTCTGCTTCAAAAGAAAATTGTTCTGCAATTCTGCTCTGCTTCATGTTATTCTGTTATTCTGCTCTTGCTTCTATCTGTTCAGCAACTGTTACTCATCTCTGAGTTTTATCTCAAGATTTGCATCCTGTAATTTTACTCTTCTTACAGTTCATCACATTTTTCTGGTTAGAACAACCAACGTTGCACAGTCATCTCATATCTCATTTTATTCACACATGCCTCAGCAACTGAATCGCCAACCGATCAAGAATCATGAATCAGTTTTGCTAACTGAATTGTAACTGATCAATTAACTGTGAGGTGAAATAGTAGCCCTCCGATCATATTTGAATTCACCTGCACCGTTGGATTACAAGTACTGGGTCTCGCGCTTATTCCATATGCCTAGTGGTTGTAACCACAGGCCTAATCAAAATGCCTTTCGCATTTCGCATTTCGGCAATCCTGTGGTGAAGAGTCTCGACTCTTCATGTTACTATCATCGAAAAGGAGCTTAGCTTGGTGCTAGCTCCTCCCTCTCACAAGACCATTGACGGTGACCACGGCCTACACCAAAATGTGTTTTCGCATTTCTGCATTTCGGCATTTCTGTGAAGAAGTGTCTCGACACTCCAAGTCACAATCCCTGAAATGGAGCCAGATCAACGGTCCACAAAACTTCATAATTTGATCCCTTCTTTTCTTAATCAAACGGCTGACGAGATTTTGTCGTTTTTCCCTTCGAGTCATCGTGACTCCAACATTATAAAATTCATGATCACAAAATCTCTGAAATGATCGGACGGTTCACATAACCCACTGAGATGGACGGTTGACGGGATTTCGAAGTTTTGCCTTTCGGGTTTTCGAGACTCACAATAGTCCCTTTTGGCATTTCGGAGTTTGAAACTTCGTGATGGTGGATTTTCTGCTTGTTATGTAAAACCCCGAAATAGAAAGTTTCGATGTGACGTAAACCTACTGACGTCACGCGTGGATTGACACGTGTGAAATCGCTACCACGTGTCACTCTGATTCATGACTTACATGTGCCTGAAATGTTAAACCATCTTGACACTTGTCATTGCCTAATTGTGCCACGTGTCCTTAGCTGACGTGGTTTGTTGATGTGTTTGTTTCAGGATTTCAGGATTTCAGGGTTCGCTACTTCAAAGGTTAAAATTCCTTTGATCTTTGATTTCCCGATCTACGAAACTCTGAAATGGAGTCTTTGACATGCTCTGATTTTTCGCCACGCGTCCGTCCCCGATCAATCCTCGAACCAACGACTAAGATTATTTTTCGATTTCGCATATCGTGAGTTCAAGAGGTTAGAGCACGCCTTCCTTTGACCTCTCAGTCAGCAAAACGTTGATCTGTAACCACGTGTCCCTCCCGAAGATGAACGGTCTTCTTACTTTCGGGATTTTGTAAGCCTGCTTCTCCTAGCATTTTAAAGAACGCGCAGGTTCTCCTAGATCCAACGATGGTCGGACTTCGGGCTCATATCTGACGCATGAGATCGGTTCTCTTCTACTGCGCGCTCCTCCTATCTAAATTTAGATCTGACGATCGTCGAAAAATCTGAATGGGATCCAACAATCATTGTTGAACTTGCCATTGCCATGCCATTATCCCTGCGTTGTTGGTCGTGATCTTTGTCATCAATGACAAACACGCATACTCTGTCTTTGTCTGAAAACATGCCAACAGTTAGGTCACTTAATAATAGGGCACTAGAGCTCATTTGACACTCTCACTCTCACAACTACATAAGGACAAGTGGTGCGCATGACTAGAGGAGAGTTGCAGCTGCTGCAGTGGTGACTTTCTCTTTGGTTATGGTTTGGAATTTTTGTTTGGTTATGGTTTGGACTTTTTTCTTGGTACACTAGTTCTGAAGAGAGGTACGCTACCTTGGTTGGCTATTGGTTATAGGTTTTTCTTATAGAATTATTTTATATATCAAGGTTAAGGTGCTTGGGGGTGTCCTTTGTGCCTATGGTTGGGTGACAATATTGAGATATTGTCTACAGTGAAACGAACACATCTATTTTATTCTAACAAAGTCTTAGTGACCTCAATCCAGCCATGGAGAGGGACAATTTAGGCCTTAGAACTGTTGTTTGAATATGTTTTGGATAGGGAGAAGGCAGTTGCAATTCTGTGGAAGGTTCATCCGAGTGGAAGGAGGCAGTCGCAAGTCTTGGAGGGCTACCACAACCTAGGAGAATCTTAGTCGTAGCGTGTGTGAGGCTTGGAGAGCTATAGGGGGTTTGCCACAGCAAGAGGAGGACAACATCAAGGGTCTATGAGGGCTCTTCCAGGTGGAGGAAAGAAGTCACAGCAAGGAAGGAGGCTAGTCGAGGTCTGTTAGGTAGTCTTGGGGGATGGTACAGGTGGTACAGCCTAGACACAAGGGTCCTAGAGGCTCGACCTATTGGAAATAGGTAGCTACAAGCCTGTGTGGAAACAAGCAGCCAAGGAGAAGGATAGTAGCAGAGTATTGGGATTGTTCTGAATCTCGACCAATAGAGAGAAGGTTGTTTTTGGTGCCTAGGAGGTTGGTACATGAAGTACATGTGGTTGTCAACTAGTACAACAGTGAGCAGCAAATTTTGGGCAATTTTGAGGGATTGAATAGACAATCTAGCTGTAAATTTTGGACAGCTTTGAGGGTTGGAACATCGCCAAGTCCTGGGTAGTTTGGTGGGCCAAGACAGCAGCCTTTTGGGACAGTTTTGGGATAGCCATTGAGGGTTTTCACAGCCAAAATAGCAGCAGAGAGAAGGGCATGTGTAAAGGCCCCATAGGTTTTGTGTTAAGTTACAGAGGCAATGGAGGGTTTGAGGGGGCAAGGGATGCCATATCCATTAGCCTCAGTTCAATAGAATTTGGCACAAAAACCAAGGAGGGTTTCTGCAGTGGTCTTGTAAGTATTTTTATATTTTTATTTTGTAAGTATTTTTGTATTTTTATTTTGTAAGAATTGGGCCATTGTCCTTGGCACGAGAGCCCATTGTTCTGGGTTTAAGAACAAGTGATATGGGCATTAAATTATTGTGTATGATTCAATTGTTGGTTTATTTTCCATTGTGCTAAGTTTTTAGGCATCTCAATGTTTTTATGTTCACAGTTCAAATTGTATAATTTTGTGTATATTGTTGAGAACCTAGACCAGACCTGAGGTGCGTGTGCACCGAGTTTAAGTGCACTTTGAAATCTAACATGTAAGGAGTCGGTGTGTAAGTCTTATCACATAGTTATTGGAGCATGGGATAAGTACAATCATCATGGGAAGTGTAAGAGTCCTACATTCATCCTATCAAAATTAATGCCAACCATCATTTCCCCAATATGCTCATTACCATACACTCTAGCATTCATTCCAATGTTGTGTGTTCATGCTCTACGTAGTTCATGATATGTTATCCATTGCTAACATTTTCCAATCTTAAATTAATCGAAATGAGCACTGTGAAACGAAAATAGCTCACCTAGGTTGAGAGATGGTTGTAGGTGAGCATAGAATTTGGGCATGTCAATAACCCTTCATCCATTGTGCATTTGTTGCTCCATAGATGCTTGAGAAGCCTAGTTTATTCATGCAGACATTTCCCAGAAGGTGGGCCTCAAATTGGACTCTTTCTACACATACTAAAGAGCATTGTAATGGAATTGTACTATAAGGCATTGTTGAGTAGAGAAGCTCAGATCTTCATTATGTTGTGTGGAGCAATGGGAAAAAGTGCCCTAGTTGTTTGATGACTAGAAGGTATGTGTATAATGCTCCATAATTAGCAGATTAGTTGAGCATGAACATAGATAGGTTGGTTTGAGAGAAATAGAACCTTATAGCTTGGTTCCTTCACCCTAGTGGCCTCATAGCTCAACTCTGTTGTGATATCTGCACTAGATACCTACAGCTAGATGGAAAATTGCTCTTACGCGATCAATTTCTTCGACCAAATTTTGTTGAAAGATAAGTCTCTTATCGTTATTTATGAATATGAAAAAAATGTATTTATTTTCTATTATGAAAATCTATGTATCTTGCATGTTGTGTGAGATTATGCATGATTATATTTATGGGGATTTGGTTTCCATGAATTATTGTGATTTCATGTTAGTTCAATCCTCTACATTTTTTAAGTCACATTGTGCATGCATTTCATTTAGTTTTGGTCTTCCCCAAGAAGCCTTTACTCTACTAGTATTATGGGCAAATTACCTCTAAGGCTCAGAATTTGAAATCCTTGTACAATCCTACCCGCCCCGTGGCTAGGAGACTAGAGTGCTAGGTAAAATGCTACATGACCCAACATTTGTGCATTTGTGCATGCCATTGTTATATCAACCCTAAAAGTATCTTCCACAAATTAGCTCAATTTTTCAATTGTCTTTAGCCTAATACTCATGATTTTACTCTTACAACCCCTCCATCAATTATGATGGTCACTTCCACAAGCTAGATCTTAACATTGTTTTGGAAGTACAAGTCAATCACCTAAACACATTAAATAGTGACAAAGATTTTGAAACACACAACTGAAGATTCTCAAGCTCAATGGACATACCCAAGATGGATGGGTAACCAAATGCTCCATTGATGCTTTCTAGTACCAAATAATTACACCAAAGGTGGTTCATTGTGAGGATTATGTTCTACATGAGACATTTGTTATACACGTGGTCATTAGATTGGTGTTGGACAATCACTTGAAAATCCATCCATGTTGAGGTTGTTTATCGATATTTTTCTCAAGATCGCATCACTTTGACAAATACATATCATTGTTTTAAATATCGACCTATCACCATATCCCTTCGAAAGATTCATAGAATGTTCAATAATGTTGTGGCAGCCCCACAAGTTAATTAATATTGTTGTCACAACTTTGGAAGGTGCACACCTCAAAGAAAGAAAATAATTTTCTTCCAAGTTGCAAGCTATACAAGGAACATGAACAGATTTCTTAGGAGTAAAATTATTATGAGTATTTAACATATTTTCAAATTGTAGTTTATATGTAAATATCTCTACAAATCTCCCAATGCATGTACATAAAACTGGGAAATAATTGTTTATTTACCCAAAGTTCTAATGTTTTCAATTGATTAAATTGTATTCAAAGCTTTTTGAATCTCTACATTTTAATTGTTGTTCATATGATACAGAATGCTTATCTAGGGTGCTTATCTCCTTTATAAGGTGCTTAGGGGTTGAGCGATGTCCTTGGTGGGGGCAATTGCATTCACTCCGGTCGGGTGGAGCAAATAGATGAGTGTCAGAGATACGATTCACATGCATCTTTCTTCAACCTCTCAAGGAAACCTTTAAGTGATCTTTTACATTGTAGTAACCCTCACGCTCAGTTTTTACCATAGTATTTGGTTAGAGATGACTTAGATATAGAAATCATCTAGGCCAACTCTGACTCTTTAAATTGTTACTCTGGTTGAATCATATTTGAAACTGTTTTGAAATCCACCCTTTACATTTTAATTGTTGTTCACATGATAAAGAGTGTTTAAAGTTATTAGAACATCTCTCTTATTCTTTATTAATAAGTAGATATTTATTTACACCAACAACCAAAATTTGTCTTATGATGGATGCGTTGAATAGTTTCTACCATAGTTCATGTGAAGACTTTTAGAATTCAAATTTGCCAAATTTTGATTCATACCCACTTGTATATGTTGAGCATTGGGTATCAAGTCCATTACTTTGTTCCCATCAAGTGCCAAAATCATACCTAGTTTCAAAATGCAATATATATTCAAACAATTCATTTTCAAGTTGACTATTAAGGTTTTGTGTGTTGGAAAATGTTGTCGGATCTTGGTTGTCAAGATGATCTAGAATGTTATGTTCCGTATTAATTAGTATTTATATGGGTTTTCTAAGTACAATGCTCCTAGACAAGTATGTATCAGTTTAGGATCAAATAAAAAATTCAACACATCTACTAACTCACTAACCTGACAACCCACACAATACTTGAAATCACACAACATGGTTTAAGCTAGATTTGAAATCACACAACATGGTTTAAGTTCAAAAAACAACAAATCACTCTCTTCTAACACTTAGACCAATTTATTTGCTAGCACATATTCATATTGTTTGTCTTTAAACAGTTTAGTCTTTTTATTCATTGTCTAAAACAAACATATTCACCAACAGTTCTTCACTATGCTTTTCTTACAATAACCTCATTCCTTCAACATGCCTTTACACCATCAAGGATAATTGTTAACTATTTCATTTATATATACCATGTCTATCTTATGACCCGAAAACTATATTAACAATTTGAATAATAAACAAATTTACCAACCTCGTCTTATAAATTCTCCTAACAAACTTAAATTCTAATATTTCATGATTTACAATTTTTTCCATTACATATCATTGGATTTAAACTCTAAATTTTTCATTCTCAACATCTCTTTTGTGAATCCTACCAAAAAAATTCATAGTTTTTGAAATATTCATTACATAACCACTAGATTTAACTTTTACAATTATTTTTCATTGCACAACACAATTATTTTTCATTGCACAACACCAACATTAACTTAATATATACCATGAACTTAATACCATACCATAGCATTTATAGTGTACGTTTTTTTCTTATGGTATGCAACAACTTGGCAATCGTCGTGGAACTATATATACCGCTTATGAGGCTCACATCACAACTTTGATATCTTTTTCTCGTAAGTAGAAAAATAAAATATATATATATATATACTGCCAAGTGGATATTGAATCTGTCACAGAGCCGCTTAGGTTCTTTACTAATTGCACCACTATCACTTCAAAGAGTAAGCAAATTTACTATTAACAAAGATACATTATCGAATCCTCAACCTTGTGCAAGGTACCATGTGGATTTCTGTTGGATTTTCCTTATTTATGGAGCATTAGTGTTACTATTGTCTTTTTACTTTGTTATCATTAATATATATATATCTCATATGTACTAGGTACCATGTGGATTTCTATTGGATTTTCCTTATTTATGGAGCATTAGTGTTACTATTGTCTTTTTACTTTGTTATCATTAATATATATATATATCTCATATGTACTGAGCAATAGTAACACAAATAATAGACAAAAGAACACAAGAGATTTATTTTTAGAAAATTCTAAATAATGGAAAAATCCATCAACCTTTTTTAGATAAATTTTGTTCATAAAGCAAGTCTAAACAGATAAACCCTAACACAAGTGCTAGCTCAACCAAAAATACCACCCCAACTGCAGCACCACCACCATACAAAGGTAGTGCACCTCCTTGAAGAGTAGCGCACAAGAGAGAGATACCAAAAGACTGAACAAGAAGAAATTGAGTCACTGCAGCAGCTGCGTCTCCTTCTCCAAACTTGCGCCTTGCTTCTCTGTAGTTGGGAGAGTGTGAGTGAGTGAACAAATGAGCTAAGGCACCTCCTATTTATAGTCTTCATGTCCTTCTAGCTGGGCCGACTTCTCTTCTAGGGTATTTCAACATCTATCCAATGAATCTCTTGCTTCTGAAATCTTCTCAACATCTAAGAAAGGTCCTCTGGGAGGGAAAGAGCCTCTCGTAGCGACCAAAACATCAACACTCCCTCTTAGCTAGGGAGGCATCTTTTACGATTTCTTCATCTGGTAGCTCACTAACTACTCTGCAATCTGCTAGCAGGCACACGACTGCTACAATGCCTTTGGTAGCTTGAATCATCAAGCACAGTGTCTGCGATCAAACGGTAGCATACATAGATACATCCAAACAATTTGGTAATCTCCATGACAATCAACTAGTGGCACACGACGAATACAATGTCATCTAATAGATCACAATTGTTACCAAGTAGTACACAACTATTGTCCAGTGACGCACAATCATTGCCAGTGAAACACATCCACTATAGTAACACACAATAATTGTCCGGAGTCGCACAGCGTCCGCTAGTGGAACACATCCACTAAAGTAGCACACAACTATTGTCTGGAGTCACATAGCCTCCGCCGGTGGAACACATCCACCATAGTAGCACACAACTACTGTCAGGAGTCACACAGCCTCTGTCAATGGAACACATCCATTGAAGTAGCACACAGCTATTGTTTGGAGTCACACATCCTCCGCCAGTGGAACACATCCACTGTAGTAGCACATAGCTATTGTTCGGAGTCACACAGCCTCCTCCATAGTCTTACGATTACGTGTGTGATGTTTCTTCTCTCAGCAGGTCCGATAGTGCATTACCCCCTCAGTCACTTCACGTGACTGATCCAGGGAACCCTTGGCCAGAGGGGTTAGTCAGCATGAGAATAAACATCACACCTCCCTCTCAACAAGGGTGAACATTCGGCAACACTCCAAGCTTGTCCCTGAAGTACTCATACTTCACTCTTGACAAGGGCTTGGTGAGAATGTTCGCTATTTGCTCATCCGTGGATATGTACTGGAGCTCCGCAGCTCCTCTCTACACCATGTCTCGGATGTAATGATATTTGATCTATGTATGCTTAGAACTATCATGGAATACAGAGTTCTCAATAAGCTTCACGCAACTTTAATTGTCACAATGTATCAAGGTTCGCTCCAATTCTAGATCAAATATCCTGACTAGAAACTTTTGGAGCCACACTGCTTCACGGCTTGCCACACTTGTTGTGATATACTCTGCTTATGATGTACTAAATGCCATTGATGTTTGTTTCCTTCTCAACCATGAGATCATGCATGATCCCAGACTAAAACAACATCTGAAAGTACTCTTTCGATCCACTGCACTCCTTGCCTAGTCAGAATATGTATATCCCTACAGCTTCACATCTTCACCTGAGACATATCTTAATCCATATCCAACCATACCATGAAGGTACCTCAACATATTCTGTGTTGCCATCCAATGTACATGTCTAGGTTAAACCATGTGTTGACTCAAGGTATTCACTGCAAAGCATATGTTTGGCCTGGTGTTAACCAGGTACATCAAGGATCCAATCAATTGTCTGTACATCGTGGGATCCACCAAATCTGAAGATTTGTCACTCAAGAGCTTCAAATTTATCGTCATAGGTGTGGTCATGGACTTGCAGTCCATCATCCCGAATTTCTTCAGGATCTCAACAGTATATTTTCCTTGGATAAGGAAAATCTCATCTGACCTCTGCCACACTTCCAATCCCAAGAAGTAATGCATCAACCCTAGATCCTTCATCTTGAACTCTGAAGCGAGCTCCCTCTTACACCCATCAATGAGCTTCCTGTCTCATGTTAGAAACAGGTCATCTACATATAGTACCAAGATCAATGGGCATCCATCCTCAACCTTATAGTAAAGGTTAGGATCTGCCTCACTCTTGGTAAATCCCAAGCTCATCAAATATCCATCTATCCTGGCATACCATGCCCTGGGTGCTTGCTTCAGTCCGTACAAGACCTTCTTCAGTCTGCACACATGGGACTCCTTCCCATGGATCACGAAGCCTTGTGGTTTTTCTATGTACACTTCTTCCTCTATTACACCATTCAAGAAAGCAGTCTTGACGTCCATCTGGTGTAAATTTCCATCCCATTGCAGAAGCAATAGTAATGATTGATCTAATGGAAGTGTATTTTTCTACAGAAGCAAAGGTTTCGTCATAGTCTTCTCCCTCTTTCTGGGAGAACCCTCTAGCCACAAACCTTGCCTTGTACTTCTCTATGTTGTCGTCTGCAGCATGCTTGATCTTGTAGATCTATCTAGAAGTCACAATTGACTTCTCTTCTGGTCTCGGAACGACCTCCCATACATCATTCTTCATGATGGACCGATACTCCTCCATCATGGCATCCTTCCATTTTGGCTTCTCAACAGCTTCTTCAAAAGTGGAAGGTTATGAATCAATGATGTTGTTCATTAGTACCACATAGATAGAAAACTTATGTGGTCTCTTTCTCTCTCTAAAGGAGCCTTTGGGAGCTGCATGTCCTTCAGCGTCCTGCAAGGTGTTCCAAAGCCAAGTTTGTCTCTTCCTGGTAGTCACAGCTTCTTCAAGTAGATCTACAAGTCTTTTTGACTCTACCATATCATTCTAAACTTCTTGGATGGTTTCTTCAGGTGTAGAGTCTACCATCACTGCATCTTTGGGAGCCTCTTGCTCTATTTGGTCCTCATCTATGTGAGATTCCCTTGATCTTTTGAAGGCTTCATCTTCGTCAAATGTTACATCCCAACTGATCTCGATCTGTCTCTACCCTGGTATGTAAATTCTATAGGCCTTCGAAGTTTCACTGTATCCAACGAATGTGCCCTTCTTTCTTGAAGGTTCCAATTTCGTTCTCTTTTCCTTGGGAACACGTATAAACATTGGACAACCAAAAATCCTCAAGTCACTGACTTCTAGCTTCTTTCCAGTGAACACCTCTTCAAGTGTATTGATCCCCAATATCTTATTAGGGCTTATGTCTTGTACGTATACATTTGTATCGGATGCTTCTGCCCATAATTGCATGGGTAGGCCTTGGTCATGTATCATTGTTTTTGTTGCTTCTATGATGGATCTATTCTTTCTTTCTGCAACCCCATTATGTTGGGGGTTGTAGGGAGTTGTAAGCTCCCTCTTAATCCCTACTTCTTAGCAAAAGTCTTTAAGCCCCTTTGAGGTGTACTCACCTCCATTGTCAGATCTCAAAACTTTAATCTTCCTCTCAAAGATATTATCAACTAAAGCCTTGAATTCTTGAAACTTGTTAAAGACTTCATCTTTTGCTTTCAAGAAGTAGATCCATGTCTTCGTGAAATAGTCATCTATGAACAACACATAGAATACAAAGTTTCCAAGTGATAGCATCGTCATCTGTCCACAAACATCGGAGTGTATGATGTCCAAAATAACTTTGGATCTACTATCACTGTTTGTAAAGCTTCCCTTGACATTTTGGCCAAGTGCACAACCTTTGCATACTTTGTCATGGTCTATCTAGATTTTTGGTAGACCTGTAACCATTTTGCTCAAAACTAGTAATGATCTATAGTTCAAGTGAGCAAGCCTTCGGTGCCATAGTTCACTGGAACTAACACTATTGTGTACAAGGGCTTGTTCTTGGTGTCGCTTCAACTTATACAGTTCTCCCTCTCGGACACCAATCACAGTGGCTTTATTTATGCTTGAATTCTTGGGCCATAGAAGGACTTGGCCATCCACAAAAGCCACCTTAAAACCTTTATCTTCTAAAGCTGAAATAGATAGAAGATTCTTCTTTAAACCTTGTACAAATAGTATTTCTTTAATTGAAAGAGGGTTGCCTGAATCAAGTTGTAAGGAGGCTTCTACAACGCCTTTGATTGCATGCTTGGAATCGTCTCCAAGCACCACTTGAAGTGAGGAGTCATTTTCTGTTAATTTTGATAGAGAGTTTATGAATCCAGTCATATGCTTGGAAGCACCGCTATCTATGAGCCAAGTATCGCTTCCTTGAGTGATGGTTTTGGTGAGTGCTAAAATGAATAAAAATTATTCATCTTTGGGTTTGTGTTCTTCAGCATCAACTGCATGTGCATGGTGCTTCTTCTTCTTTTCCTTCTCATGTTTGTGAGAACATTGTGCGGCATAATGTCCCATCTTCCTACAGTTGAAGCGTTGAACCTTTGACATATCCCTCTTATGACGTGGCTTTTTATACCTCCTTGGACTGCCTTCTTCTCTTTCCTTTCTCTTCACTTGTGCAGCAAGTGCTTGGTTTTCCTCATCATCTACCTTTTGTTTCTTAGACATCAATCTAGATTCCTCTTGAGAGCAATCTACCCATAACTTATCAAACTTGGGTAACTTCCTTCTTGCACAAATTCCTTGGACAAATGGGTCCCAAGAGGGAGGGAAACAATTTAGCGTAGTGGTTACTAGTTCAACATCTTCTACTAGATCTCCAATGGTTGCTAACTGGTCTTTGATCTGTGAGATCCTTGTAAAGAAGTTGGCTATCATCTCTGGCTTGTTCATAGTCACATTTCTAAGTTGATGCTGGAGGGTAAGCTTCTGACTGATGTTCTTTCTTTCATAGAGTCTGGTTAGGGCATCAAACATCTCCTTTCGAGTCTTTAGTTCTGATACATTGGGTATCAAGTGATCCTTGATTGAGTCTGTCAAGATCCTCTTGGTCGTGACCTCATTCTTCTTGAACTTTGCCTTCGCTTCTTCATCTTCGAGTTCTGGAAGCATCTTCTTGACGTGATCCAACAATTCATTCTCTTCTAGAATGAGTTGTATTCTATGCTTCTAGAATATGAAGTTATCTGCTCCATCCAATCTCTCTTCAACTCTCATACTCGTTGACATTTTTCGTCGGTAGAAACCCTAGCACTGAAAAACCTCGATTTTTCAAACTTCACCAAACTGCATGTTGAGGGTTTCAAGGGGTGCGCTAGGTTAGGGGGCACTGCTCTGTGAAGGAATTATTCCCAACGTCCTTGGGATTGTGCTCAACGAGCTTGACAAAGTATTGCAGCTGCAAGGTGTTGCAAGGTATCATTATAGCGATCTTCCTTCCGGTGGTCAAACTATTTTGAAGGTAACCAACTCTAATACCATGTTGGATTTTCCTTATTTAGAGAGCATTAGTGTTACTAGTGTTCTTTTACTTCGTTATCATTAATATTATATATATATATATATATATATATATATATATATATATATATATGCAAGGTGTTGCAAGGTATTGTTATCGTGATCTTCCTTCCAGTGGTCAAACTATTCTAAAGGTAACCAACTCTGATACCATGTTGGATTTTCCTTATTTAGAGAGCATTAGTGTTACTAGTGTTCTTTTACTTCGTTATCATTAACATTATATATATATATATATATCATTTACTGAATAGTAGCAACATAAACAAGAAGCAAAAGAACACGAGATTTATCCTGGGAAAACCCCAAATGGAGAAAAAACCCAACAAACTTTCTTAGATAGATTTAGTTCACAAAGCAAGTCCAAATAGATAAACCCTAGCACAAGTACTAGCGCAACCAGAAATACCACCCCAGCTGCTACAGCAACACCATACAAAGGTAGTGCACCTCCTTGAGGAGTAGTGCACAAGAGAGAGATACCAAAACACTAAACAAAAAAAAATTGAGTCACAATAGTAGTTGTGTCTCCTCCAAACTTGTGCCTTGCTTCTTTGTAGTTGGGAGAGTGTGAATGAGTGAACAAATGAGCTAAGGCGCCTCCTATTTATAGTCTTCTTGTCCTTCTAGCTAGGCCGACTTCTCTTCTGGGAAGGTGTCTTTTCATTATTCTTTATTCTTCTTGGCCAACTTCTCTTCTAGGGTATTTCAACATCTGTCCAATGGATCTCTTGCTTCCGGAATCTTCTCAGCATCTAAGAAAGGAGGGAAAGATCATCTCGCAACTACATCAACATTAACACCTCAAATGTAATTTAAAGCCTTCCATAAACTCCAAAATGCTAATATTCTTGATAAGTCTCTAGAAATTGAAATAGTACAAAACTTATCTTACAGAAGCACCTCAATGTATGCCTTTGACTAGAGATGGCTTACAATATATAATTTGAGCAAAATGAACCAAGACGGGCACTGATTGCAGCAAAAATTGCCTTCAAATTGTTGAGCTAATGCTTACCCCAAGGATGGATGAAGAGAGGTAAACGATGTGCACATGAAAAAAATGAAGTGAATACTAGCATAGCCTACACCTAGTGCGGAGGAGAAGATATTAGAGTTAACCGTCAAGGAAAGAGTATTGGGGATCAGGAAGCTCATCAGCATTCAGGTTCAATATACCTCCACCTGTGTTGGACACCCAATCTTCGTGATTATGGTATTTTTGTAAATGTCACTTAGAAGAAATATGAAGAGTCGTAGGTGATAAGAAGAGTCATTTGGACCTCTTGGAAGATGAAACCAAAGGTCACATCAATTGTCTTTATGAATGTCTCGTGTTAATGCAATGTAGGCATATGTGGAGTTACCCATTTCCTGCCCATACTGGGCCTAACAGTGGTATCAAAGCCAGAGCAACTTTAACTCCATGATTCTCTGCCTCGTGCAAAAACGTATGTCTCTCTGGTCATTCCCTTTGTGAGTCTGCCTCCCGCATGCAAAAACGCCTCTCAAATTTGCCTTCTTCGATCTACCCGACCTTCTGGAATCCACATTGTGTGTCCCTATAAAAGCTTTAGCAATGGCCTCATAGCAACCAGGCTTACTAGGAGAGTTTTTCGCTAGTTGTTTCTTCAGCTACTCAACATCCTTCACCATCCATTCCTCGTCATCAAAAACTCTAGAAACCACAAAACCCCTAGCACCTTCTCCATTCTTCGAGAATTTCGTTTCGATTTGTGATTCTTTGAGAATTTCACCACAGTTGACTCTAATGATACTGCAAGCAAGGGAAATTGGGGCGAATGATCCAATAGGAAGTGATAAGCCATGATTATCCCATTCTCTACAGTCCATATGTGAACCCAGTATGGGATTTCGTCCTCACAACCTTCAACAAACACTTTGTTAGCAAGAGCAGTAACTAAGTGAGGTGTGAAGGTGAAAGAGTGGGGAGAGTAGGGTTTGCCCATGAGCATACACATTAAGTTTTGATAGCAAGGTGGTATGTGGAACCAGCAATCTAAGTTGAGGGCCAAAATCCTCTCCATGGTTTCGACATCTCTCAACTTCAATGTAGCATAGAGCTCACGAACCACCTTTATATATTCTTCTCCCTCCACTGTGCTCTTTGCATAGTTTGGATTAGCCAACTCTGAACAATGGAATCAAAATATGAGCAGGACGATGAAGATGATCAAAGGTAGCAAATTAGAGGCACTCGGCATCCTATGGATGAAGACATGTTACGATGGATGAATCTGATGATGTAGACACAACTCCAATCACAATGAATAGCATTCGTGCAAGAAAGGTCAAAAGTACACTGACTTTTGATATTGGGGACAGAGAAATAGTTATGAAACGTTATTTTGTCGAATCAGATTATCGTCGGAACTTAATTGTTACGCAAAATGTTGCATGTTTTATGTTGATTGACATAGATTATTGGGGAATGGGGATGGACGATGCCTAAATCTTAAAATGTCTGACATAATAATCCATGGCTAAGCTGAAATATCAATCGAGCATGTTAATATGTCATTGAATGTGTGCATTTGATCAAAACAAATGCATTGGTATGTACCTATTCCACGCCAAGTTCAAATCCATCCATAATTTTTTGAAAGTTGTTTTAAGGGTTTCATGTTGTTCAAAAGAGCGAGAAGCGGTCGAAGCAATGTCTCTCTCAGACCTTCCATAAAATATAAATAATACAAGAGAACCTAGAATGAGCCTAACATTTTCCAACCATCAAAGACTCTGCCTCCTCCGATTGTCAAGGAGGATTTCAACATTCTCGTGGATGAGAATAGATGGAAGGGTTTCACTCAAAGTAAGCCTAATGGTTAAGAACATGTGTTTCCTCCTAAGAGGTCACAAGTTCAAATCCAGAGGGGGGTAGGGTATGTATACCTCCGTAGACTTTACCAATCAAATCGTTGGGCAGAGGGGGTCCATTGTCTCACAAACCAGAGGGTCTCATACACCAATTTGGTCTTTGGCTTGGACGTAACCTTAAAATTAGATTATTAATACAACCTGAGTGGCCCTAATGGTTAAGAACATGTGTTTCTTCCTTGGAGGTCACAAGTTCAAATCCAAAGAGGGGTAAAGGTATGTATACCTCTGTAAACTTTAGCAGTCAAATCAATGCACGGAGGGGTCCCTTGTCCCACAAACAAGAGGGCCTCGTACACCAATTTGGTGTTTGGCTTGGTCGTGAGCTTAAAAATAGATTATTATTAATGCCAAGATTAGCTAAGAGGTTGGCAATTCTCTCTCTATTTGACTCTTTGGTGGAGATCGAGAGAAAGCTTCTGGAAAGAAGACAACTCAACCACTAGAGAGTTCGTGTGCCTTGCTCAAAAGGGGAAGAATCAATCACATCATTCTTCTGAAAGAGAATGTAAGAAAAAAAGCACTTGGAAGAAAAAAAATTGACGAGTCCAAAATGATGCATGGACTCACAAACACCCCTTTGGATTAAGGGGGGAATGTTGGATACATAATCCTTGTGATTATGGCATTTTTGTAAATATTATTGTAAATATCAGTTGGGAGAAATATGAAGAGTCATAGGTGATAGGAAGAGTCATTTGAACCTCTTGAAAGATGAAACCAAAAATCACATCAATTGTAATTATGAATGTCTCACATTAATGCAATGTAAAAATATGAGTTACCCATTTCCTGCCCATACCTGGCTTGACAACCTGAATCCTGCCCATGTGCACCTAAGCTGTTACTTGGATGAGAATATGTGCTTGAAGTTGCCACTTTGACACTTGAGAACTGGAATTGCGACTCTAAAGCAATTTTAATTTCTCCACCTTACCCATCTGTCGGTGCAGGGATGGTAGCGTGGCTGTCAAGGCTGTCAAGGCTTGGCTGTTGCAATTTCAAAGGGAGATATCAATCTGCATATGACTAAGTTGTTGAGTGATAAAGAGAAGCCAGAGTTCCAATTGTTCAAAACCCAAACGAGCATATCTGCTTGCAGGCAGTTCAAAGGAAAGAATATCAACATGTAAAAGATCATCTATAACAGAAGGTGTTGTGTATCTTCTAACAGTGATGCTTCAGTTGCTGCTTGAGCTTCCCTTGACAGTGATACCTCAACTATTGGACCCATGGAAGATATGCTCTGGATACGTTTCATGATGGTGGTGGGCATTAGTATCCATGTTACCAAGATTTCGATGTCAACCTCCACAAAGATTGCAGAACAAAAAGAACCTGCAGGAAAGAAGCCACAGACTACCCTAAAGGACACTATACTACTACCCAACAAAGAGCTATAAACTCGTCTCTCATAGACAATAGAGGAAGAGAGCATAATAACAAAGGAGTGAGTTATGGTGTCCTTTAAATGTGACATCCCCTCACACAGGGAAACAGGAAAAAATGATTGCTGAGCTCTAAACATTGAAACAAGGACATCTAAGTCCCTACCTTCCAGTTCATAACAGTGGTAATAGCAATCCCCATAAAGAAAGTCTACAGAGCCAGAGGGCCAACAAACCCGAAAAGAAGTATCTTAACCAATGCTTAAATGCACCCAAATACCACTCCCACACTATTGAGCCAAACAAAACCACCCTACAAAGTAAAAACAATGGATAGACAAAATAGCAAGATCTCTAAAACTAAACTAAAATAAATTAAAAATACCATAGTGAATGTTGTAGGGAAGGGACAGTGCATGCTGTAGGGAACAGAGGGTGAATGCAAAACAAGTGAAGAGTACCCCCACAGAGCTTTGGATACGAACAGCTGTGCTACTGGACAGATATTCACCGAAACTACAAACAGAAATGTCCAATGCAAGTAACAGTGATATGCCCTGCATGTATGCCTTTTATAAATCCCAGTTCACTCTCTCTGGATAATAAGAGCTAAGGGTTGATGTGATTGAGAGCATAGCTTCTATCATGTCTTTTTAACTGCTGATGTAAATAATTTTCTGTATATATAAGAAGTATCTTTTACAACAACAAAAAAGGAAATTGCAATGGCACTCCTTGCCATCCTTTGCGTCCAATAACATCCATTCAGGTGCATGATTTATTTGGCTGCATTGCCCAAACTGGATCCCTCAAGCACCCGTCAATTGCCCAAGTATACGAATTGGCATGCAATTCTAATCAATCTCAATTCACTACCAGCTAAAATGCACTACCATTTGTATGAATCGACCAACCGACAACAATACATACCATTTTTCTAATTCTCAAAGACCATAATTTTTGCTCTGGAAGAAGCAAAAACGCATTCTATAACCTGGGTAGACGATCTCCATGTGTCACATCTTGTGTGCAATTCTTATGAAATAAAATGAAAAAAATGTCTAGTGTCGAATAAAACCAAAAAAATAGAAAGACATCCTTGTATTTATGTTGAAGTACCATAGATCCATCTTAGCCCCAGATCCTTTTAAGAGTTGGATTTGCACCTAGGTTCTTTATCCCTCTCAGTGCTTAGGGTTAAGTTGGATCTATGCTACCTGTTTATAACACTTGTACTGATCTTACTAATCTCTAAATGTAGTCTGTGAGTGCAACGATGTTGACCAGTATCTCAAATGAGTATGAATGTCTTCCAATAGACAAAACAGTATACCTTTGAACAAGAGTAAAACGAAAAGTACAGTCAACCAAAAATCTTTGTTTCAGTGCATATGCTGTAGTAAAAAGAATGCACACCTTTTGATTGACACAATATTAATCCAGCATAAGATTAATGCCTGCATCAGATCCACACTATAGTTTTAACTTTTAAAATCCCCGAGCTCTTTTATAGGCCAATGCACCTTTAGTTCCCTACAAGCTTTGTGAAGTGTGATCGACCTCTGCGGAGATTAGTCACTTGGCTTACTTCGACCTGCTCTGTGCACAAATATTGCATGATGAACAGGAGGAAATGCCCCATAACTATCAATGGCATTTAAAATATGTCCATCTTAATTTTATACAAAGAAGCTTCTAGGTTCCCACTCCCAGAAAGGATTTATTGTGTCATCAACAAGTTCCCTCAATAAATGTCAGTCTAAATAGTTGACAATTAGTGATTTCAATTTATATTACAGTGAACAGGTTATCTTTCTCAAGCCTGCAATCTTTTGGCATCAACTACTTCCTTCAATTTCTTTCCTAGTGCTGTTGCTAATGGTGGAGGCACAGCATTGCCAATTTGCCGGTGCTTGCTCTGAATAGTACCACAAAACTTGTAGCTATCCGGGAAGCCCTGCAAAGAGAGAAACCTCAACATTAGAATTAGAATTACAAGAAAAAATGGAAAACAGTCAAACAATGGTAATCTTAAATTACATAAGCTTAAATTAAAAAAATGGTAACAAAATAACTTACTTGGGAACGAGCACATTCTCGAACAGTAAGAATACGGTCTTGTTCAGGATGGAAGCACATGCCTACTTTGCCCATGGGCTGTGGGTCTGTAATAGAAGTAGGGAAGTTCCCTTCCCAGTCCAATCTCCCAAACAGACCTTTCCACTGATTATGCCGGTCTGCAGTGTTTGGCAGGCACCATGGTATCAAATCCACCACTTGCCCTGTTGACAGTTTCACCTGTCCATCCAACAATAAACACAACACCTCTTCATCAGAATTCAATGCCCCATGAACAATATGCAACCTTGTCAAGTCGATCTAGGCAATGTATTTTTCTCTAGACTAAACTGAACTGAACTGTGCCAATAAACGATTCACGAACCTTCTCTTCTGGAAGATCCCGCCAATCAGAACCTGGACGTTTGGGGATACGCTGGCACCGGATATAATTCAACTCGTTCATTTCCTTGGATATATGATCATAAAGGATAGACTGCTGACCACGTATCTGCTTCTGAAACCAAGATTGTGGATCATTCCCATACTGCCAAACAGMAAAATTACAATGGTCAACAATTTGATATCCGTTTTYCAATATTAGTTCAATCATRTGAACAAAATTTTGAAAATAAGCAAATTGGTAGTACATTCAAGAGGCCTTTATMGAGGCTGTAARCCAAAGTTACCAGAACCGGACCGGTCATTGAACCGGTYGACCCCAAAAACCGGAACCGAACCGGAACCGGGAAAAAACCAGATCAAAAAACCGGTCACTAAAAATACATAAAATATTCAAATTTTGAAAAACAAATACATATTCATGTGCATCCATGTGAATCCAAACCATTATACACAAATTTGCAAAGTTAAAAAAAAAAAAACCTTAATTTTAAAAAAATGTGAATCCCAACCCTAAATTTAAAAAAAAATCTAAATTCCCCCTACCTTTCCGGCCGCGGGTCATCTTCACAGAACCAGCCGGTTCAAGCAAAAAAAACCGGTTCCATACGGAACCGGTCAAGGGTGGTTTGATGGGGTGGTTCAGACCGGTGGGGGCTCAAAACCGGTTGGACCGGCCGGTTTTACTGGTTCCGGTTCGGTTCTTGTAACACTGCTGTAAACTATATAGTAGAGAATTGGCTAGGATCTTAAGCACCAATGCAATCTTGATATATCGTCTAATGTGCATTAATTATAAGCAATTAATTTGTGTTTTGTTAACAATACAGCCACAGTAACAATCCATTAATACAAATCAAATCTTTAGCTATATAAATCAAATCTCAAAAAGAGATTTAGCTGTTGATACTTGAAAATATCACGCATATTGTATGTTCACTAGCAGGCAAGTAACTAAGAAACTAATCATAGGCTTCTCTCATTTACAACATTGCCAATAGCTTCACAACCCTTAAAAGGAAATTTAATAGAATATGGAAGGGTGAAATAAAAAAGTTATAAATATATAACTTTAAAACAAAAGGAAGCTTGCCATTTTGCCCTTAACTACCCCTTTAATATGCTATTGCATATTCCACAACTGCCTTAAATTTCTGCCACAAGATTACCTTTGTATTTTCCAAGGGGCAAAGTTTTAAGGATTGCAAGACCCCCAAATTTTAGAAGACAATACAACGCTAGCAGGGTGCAGGATATATAGGACTTCTAAAGTATAAATACTAGTTTTATAAATCAAAAAACACATCTACAATGAGATGTAAGTGATGTTTCAATGTCTTGTATATGATTATGCCAGAATTATACAATCAAGCATGAAGATATGAATAGTTTACATAACATGTTGAATTTGCCCTCTAAATAAGTAGGTAGTTATATTAACGATGTTTTAAAACTTCAAACATCAGTATTAAGAGTATACACAGTGCAGGTAAAGACACCCTTGAGGTAAATGGCATGGAAATTTGTTGAAGAAATTATATTGTTACTTTTTACTCAGTCCCATTACCATAAACCCCATAGAGTTTGGGGAGAACATAAATAAGAAGTATTTTATTTTATTTTATTCTACTCTATTCTATTTTATAAAATCATGAGTACTCGAAATGGGGAATCTAACAATATGTTAATAGAAGAAGCCACAAACAATATAGAACCATCTCCATTCACATTAATTTGATATCATTTTTACACCCATATATAAAGGGAAATCTAACAATATGTTAGTAGAAGACGCCATGACCACTACACAAATCTGCACTTGCATAAGCTTCATAACAGATAAGGGTTTTTACACCTTCAGACCTACCTGAACCAATGTGGGATATACAATGAGAAGAAAAATAAATCTTCTACATTATATAACACCATTATAAGCCGTTGACTAAAAAACATAACTGCTTAAATGTTTCACAAGTTACAACAATCATGCAAATCTCCACAATAGTGAAAAACTGTAAAGGCTGATACAATTGTGATAACTTACTTTAATTTCCAACTTGTCTGCACCATTGCCAACTGGAGGCAATTCACCAATAGTATCCCTAACTGTAATGGAACGAAAAGGGGCACCTCCTGCAGCATCTCTAACAGCAGCATACTGAAAGCCTCCAGGCAACGATATCTTTAGTTGGGAACTTCCAAAGACATGCATGGGCTCTGGCCATTCGGGGAGTGATTCCTTCGGAGAAGCTGCCCAAATAAATGCCCTTTTACGTGATTGTGAAACACCATAATTTCCCGCTTGAAGAACTCCAAAACGAACCTGCCAATCATCATCCATCAACCAATAAAAATACATCTCAGAGTTTTCTCTTTTCACCAGAGGGGAGCTGCTCTTCCAGCCCAGGTGGGGGAGATCTCTGGGGGTGCCACATCATCATGTGTAATGTTAATAAAATAAAATAAAAAATAAAAAAGTACATAAATCCATCCTAATACTAAATCTCTAAAGTTTGCAACTGGGGTTTTTGGATTCCTGTCAGCACCAAATAGATCTGAGATTAAGATAAGTCTATGCTAGTTATAATATAAAGAAAAGAATCTATTTATCTTGCTATGTTAACTTTCAATTGGCAATTTACCTGGTAACCCATCTCCAAGAGTGATGCCAAAGTGAGTCGGAATGTTTGACCTTTATTGAAAGACACAAAATTCCTAACATTCTCCAGTAGAAAGAATCTTGGCCGAAAATAATCAGCATATGAAAGAAATCCTAAGATCATCTCACATTGCACTTTGCTCCAAGCTCTCTGATTGAATCGATTCATTCCAGAAAACCCCTGACATAAAATTTAAGCATTGTCTCAGACCCAAAGATTATCAGAGTAACTATTTCTATAGAATGACAGTTTTATTTAATCTTGACTCTTACAGAAGGCCATATGCATTAGCAAATACATACAAAGACGACAGGTATTAGAAACAAAGCTATTCAACCATGAACAGATATGCCACGTTAGGAAGAAGCACAATGGAAGTTATGTTTTAAAACTAGGACTCCAACTTGGACTCGGCCATGACTCGGACTGGTTTGAATTTAATGACCGAGTTCACTAAAAATACATAGAATATTAAAATTTTAATGAAAAAACATTTTAAAGATCCCAAACCATTAGAGACAAAATATGCGAAGTCTGCTCATGTATATACCATGTAAGGGTGAATATATCAAAATGGCACCTCGTGCAATACATCTGAAACGAAGTACATAATCAACGAGGCTCTAAATGGCCTCTAGAGTCCAAAAAACAGCATGCTACAAGCTACTGGCCTACTACATATCACTGATCAACATGATCAATCATCAAACTCATCACCACTGCTGGAAATGGGATCCTTGGCATCAACATCTGGCTTCAAATCTTCGGACCCCTCAAGGGCATCTCCAATTGCAGTAGTAGTACTAGTAGAAGCATGAGCTGCACGTCTATGTCAGATAGTGCCACTGCCTGCCATGTCTGGATCTACTCCTACATCGCCTACTTCTAATCAATCCACATCCAAATCAACCCATCCCAAGTCACTGAATCATGATCAATGCCACTCCAAAAACTCCAAATGCTCAATGAGAAAGGTGTGAGGCAAATATTGGGGGGTCTCTTTATAAATGGGTTTTAGGGTTTAGGGTGAGTGAAAATAGGTATTAGGTTCAACAATTTTAAAGAAATGACTTTTCTCTTAATCCGTGCAAGGCAGAACTGTGACAAGTTGACTCAATTTGAATCAGCCGAGTTGGACAAGTTTGGTACCAAACCAGTCCCCAAAACCATTTTGAAGACCAAGTCCGTTCAGCAGGGGGTTAACTCAATAACTCGTCTGAGTCTGAGTCCAAGTAGACTGGGTTTTAAAACACTAGATTGAGCTAGGCATCTTGCAGATGACAAAACTATAACAAAGGATTTGAGGCAACATTCTAGCATGGAAGAAGCTTATGGCAAAGTTAAACATCAACTGTTACTGTACTCCGATTCAAACAACAGTGAAGTGGCAAACTGATTACCTGACAAGGTGGCCCACCATTAATAAAATCCACTTGCCCTGGCATAGGTAGGTTTTTCCTTTGCTCATCAGTCAGCTTTGCAGATAGCTCAACAGCCTCTGTTGTAGAAATGCAGTCCTCCTCATCCCCTCCCTTCTCCATAATGGACCTACCAATGCATCATTCATAGACTATTAAACACTAAAGGAGTATGAGCCATGAGAACAAACAAGATAAAGAAATTTAATTTGGACGACAGAAAATAGTCATGTTTAAATTCTAGTTAAATAACTCGACGAAAATAGAATTATGAACATACTTCTTAGTTTGAACGATCAAGTTGGACACCATATGTAAACAGAGCAGTAGTTTGCAAGTCTAAAGCAACCACTATGCATGAGACTAGCACTTCCAATAATAATTACCTCAGTATAACATTGCAATTATCACAGAAAATCTCAGCTTCTGGATGGTTTAGCTTGAAAGCCTCAGCAGCAGGCTCTTCATACTCAATCGCCCACTTAGTTAAGGTCACTCCTACAAAATCCAATAAGAGTATCTCAGCTGTGTAGTAGAAAAGCAAAAGCGTGTCAATAAAATCTAGAACTGTTTATGAATGACTTTCTTAATAAAACAAAATTTGTTGACCCCATCTACCATATACATTTTATGAAGTTCAGAGAAATTTATGAGAATTGTAATCTAGCCATGGAAAGAGAGACTGTTGGATACAGTAAAATTATTCAAATGGTTCATATTATACTCCCATGCATCACTGTACTTTTTGACAACCAAGGAAAATATATATCAGCATATCCTTTTCAGTTGTATATCCTTTACAGTCTATACAAGAGAAAAGGATATGCTGATATAAGTTTTCCTTAGCTGTCAAACAAACATAGCGATCCGGTGCTTTGGTTCACTGGTGTTTAGGGGAGACTTTGGTCCTCCCATCCAGGGTTCCAATCCTACTCTGGGATATATGATTAGCTGCAGGCCCCAGCTAGGGATGATGCCCATTGCAGTTGGCTTACTACACAGTGTTAACCCAAGGTAGCCCGCAAAGTTTTTCTTTGGAAAAAAATATTCTTTACAGCCAAATATACTTGAGAATCTTAAACCATTTGCAACAATAATCACCTGCAGCCTTTATTGTGGTTGGCTGGGCTGATTTGGATCTATTTTGGATTCCTTTGTATTTTTGCATATTATATGTATTATGTGTGCTTAAAGTATGCATGGATAACAGGGGCAACATAGGTACCTGATTGCTGTAATCCATGTGACAAACCTCCACATCCAGCAAAGATGTCTAGCGTCACAAGGCAATTCTGACATGAACTTTCCATTTTGTCTTCTGAAGGATGTTCCCCTACAATAGCCTTTCCCTTCATCTTCACATCTTCCCTATCCACATGAGACTTGCCCTTTGCATCTGCCATGCTTTTTGATGAGCTCAGCTTAACATTAGCAGGCAGCTGCAAGCAGCACCCAATGAGTTTCATGCAATGCAAAGGTACAATGAAAACCTGCTTCTCTGTTGAAGAATTAGAGTGAGAGGAAAGGAGGAAAGAAAACTACTTACTTGCTTTACTGTACCCTTTGAGGGATCAAAGATGCAACTGCACCAGAAGGTATGGTCCAAAATAACATTGCCTGATACAGCTGAAAAATGGTGCTGCCTCCTCACATCACATTTTCCATGTATTGTGCCCACACTTAGAGTGGCAGTTTCCTCACTGTAGTATACCTGTACAAACGATTTCAGATGTCATTTTGGCTTCATTGAATCACAATTTAAAGCACCTAAGGCCTTCCAGGTATCAGAATTGTACTCAACAAAGTAACAAACAGGCTGCCATTCCAAGAGTAAGTACTAGACTACTCTTAAAATTTCTTTTGGCAATGTGTTACAGTCTGTAATCATCAATCCAAATGGATTTTTTCTTGTTTGCTAAGTGTAACATGATGTTTTCTAGAGCTTGAGTATATAAGACAAATGCAGGATAGAACTATCACATTTTCATGGACAAAATAATAAATGGTATAAAATAAAAGCTGGGATATAATTTGGCAAATACCTCCCTTATGTCAGCGGTGTAGGCCTTCTCAAACCCAACATCTTCGGGCCTGAAAAATCTTTTAACTGTAACCTTTACTGACTTCAAGTCTGCTTTCTTCAAGCCATTTGCAATTTTGATTTCCAAAATTTGGCAAATGGCATAGGCTCTAAGTCCTTTATTTCTGCCTGCTTTGAATTTTTCAATTTCCTTTTCTTCTCCCAGTGACGGTAACTGCAATGGATCTATATAAACAAAATCATGAACAAAGTAGTCCACTCCTTTATAAGTAAATCCATCCTTTCTCGGAAACAGTTCAAATTCCTTCTTTGTCTCGTTTTCCCTTGCTTTACAAGCATGACATTGCCCAGTCCCCAGGCCTAAAGTGTCAAAGGGGAGGCTGAAAAATGCACCCTTCTCAGGTGAATACAAAGACTTGCAAAAGTATCCAGTGGGCAATAGCTTCTTCTCCAATTCCTTGGCCTGAGCTCTATCAATTTCATCCGCAGCAGCATTTTCTTTTCTGTATTGATAGCCCCAGGGCCGTCGTCTGATTTCCATGGGCACAGAACCTCTCACACAATTCAACTCAACATCAACACATTGTATTGTCAAAAATACCTCCCTTGGATGTGCTGCATTTCCAAGAACTGTCTGAACTCCTCTTTCAAGAAGCCTCCCATGGATATATTTTGTGCCATCAGATTTCTCAAACATATACTCCACAAAGACTATAGCAGGTAAGTCATCAGACCCCTCTGAATCAACTAAAACGCCACCACCCACTGCCACAGTATCTCCGTGTACCAAAGCACTCTTGTATAAAGGCTCTCTGGAAGGCAATTTACCAGAAGACATCCCAACCCAGTTTGCTTCCTTCCTGGATGATCTGCCTCTCCCTATTTTAACTGGAGAAGAAGCTTTTGATGCATTCTCGGAAACCAAAATAGTCTCCTCTTCATCCTCACTCTGTTCTTGATCTTCCTGCTCTTCAATCTCTTTCACATCATTTTCCTCACAATCATTCGATCCCAAGTCGGAACTTGAATAATACTCTTTCCATATGCGATATATAAGCTTTGTAGTGGTTGCGCGCATTTGTTTTAATCGGGAAGATTCAAATTTAAGAGATGCCCTTGGATTCAAGTTTCTCTCCTTGATTATGACCTTCTTCTTTGTTAGCAACAATTTGGTATGTTGCCTTTGTTCCATCTTGTCAGTGAGACCAATTACAAATGCACTTCTTCTAATCAAATCATCAGGATATTCTGCAAATTGCTGCAAAATAATCTGCCCATGAACTACAACATACCTCTCTACATCTGCCAGGTTTAATGAAATAAACGTTGGTTCATTTCTATCTTGCACAGCAAGCTTTCTGATCACATCTGCAAATGAAAGCTTTGAAACACGACTCTGATTCTTCAACATAGTAATAATATTGATGGCAAGCTTTGCAGTTTTTAGTATGGGTTTGTACCAAGGAGCATATTGCTTTGAAGGTTTCCCAAGTCTGTACCAAGCTCCATCCGTACGAATTGATATGAAGAGCATTGAGGCTCCAAATTCAATCATCCACTCCTTGACAGCACTCAGATATATGTTAATCCCTTGTGGTGTTTCCAAATTAGATTCTGCTGCTTGTGATTTAGAAGTATGGGTGTCAGAATCACCGTCCAGACAATACCCACTACCATCATCCTCTGTCATTATTCCTGAACCAAAAACCTCCACATCGGCCTCTGTATTTGGCAACATGGGAAGAAGCTCGAGTGGAACAAACCTTGAATCAGAATTGTACAGAGACCAATCATGGAGCATCCTGCGAGGAAGGTCTTCAGCAGCTAAAATTGGAGTATCGTCATCAAAGAAAACATATTCATCCATCTCATCCTCCGTAGACTTGTAGAATGCAGGCAAAGGATAATCATTGGCAATCTCGTTTTCATTTATTTTTATGTAAAATTTCTTCTTCCCCGCCGGGGCTCTTCTCTGGGTCTTCAGAGCATTCCAGTTCTCCTCTTCCTGGAGCAACCGGGCAAATTTCTCATCCTCGTCGACATCTTCTCCGGGTGATGAACAAGCAGGTGCCGAAATACCACCTTCCTGGATCTTTAGACTTCCATTTTTTACCACGTCTCCACAGATACTTATATCCAACTTCCTGCATTCATTTTCTAAGGTCACGAGCGCGGGCAATCCAGAGAAGAGCTGATCAGTTCCAGATGAGGTTTTGTCCAAACCCATCAGCTGATTCACAACAAACTCTCCATTGGAGACAACATAATCCCTGCCATAAAACCGGCCAGTATTATTACTCTTCTTGGTATTCATCGACCTGATCACTCGAGCCACCATCTCATCAAACCCCAGTTCCGGATCGCCTCCATCGGGTTTTGACAAAGCTCTGTAGACCTCGATACACAAAGCGGCCTTCTCGTAAAACATATCAAAAAACTTCTTGTAGCATCCAGCAGGCTTCACGCACATATACTCCGCATACCCTGTGGAAAACCACACAGCTGCCACACCATCCTCATACCCTGTGATGGACCATGACTCAACACGCCCAAACCCCTCGCATCGAAGCCCTTTCTCTTTATCCAGATCTCCAGATTTGGGTAAAATTAGGGCGGAGACGTAGATATCAATAATGTCCAGCATTTCGACCGGCTGGGATTTTCCCTCCTCGTCATGAAGAATGAAATCCAAGATCCGCCTCTGCGGAGGACTTTCATTTCCATCCTGGGCGCTTGCAGTCATTAGAATTCCCACATTCTCTTCATCGACAGTCTTTTCTCTCTTGGCTTCAATGATGCAATCTTCTTTTCTCAGTCTCAAGGAACCCTTCTCTCTGAAATCGCTGCACGAAGCCGCGCGCTTCGGCAGCTTCCTCGTGCTTTTTGGGTCAGCTCCATTGCCGTTGTCGTCTTCATTTCTCGGGCGTTTGTCCTTCCGTGAAAGGATGGGGGCGCTTTTCTTCAGTGTTTTGGAGCCCTTCTCGGACGCCTCTGATGATGCCAAGTATCTCATGCACTCCTTCCAACTCCGAAACTTCTCTCCTGTGAAAATGGAAAGGAGGTTTGGTTAGAGCGTAAAGTAGAGTTGCTTCAAATCCCAACAAAAGTTGAAATTTTCGAAAATATACATCAATCTTCATACTAAGAGCGTTGGTTTGGTTCCATAGTAAAGTAGTTTTGTTTCAAATTCCCCCAAAGTTCAAATCTCGGGAGACATAGTTCTTTCCTCTGGGTAACACGATTTACTTTAAATAAAAACAAAGATCGTCTCAATTCCATTCAGGTTCAAAATCTTTTCGACAAAGATCCTCTCAGATTCCAACCTTTTCGACAAAGATCGTCTCAGATTCCATTCAGGTTCAAAGATCATTTCTATATTGGGTAACAAAGATGGTCTCAAATTCCATTCAGATTCAAAGATCATTTCTATATTGGGTAAAAGAGGATTTAGTTAAATAAAAAACAAAGATCGTGTCAAACTCCATTCAGGTTCAAATCTTTTCAAGAAGGATCGTCCCAAATTCCATTCAGGTTCTAAGATCATTTCTATATTGGGTAACAAAGTCCGTCTCAAATTCCATTCAGCTTCAAAGATCATTTCTATATTGGGTTAGAGGATTTACTTAAATAAAAACAAAGATTGTCTCAAATTTCATTCAGGTTCAAATCTTTTCAACAAAGATAGATCGTCTCAGGTTCAAATCTTTGAAGATATATTTTTCCCTTTTAAACTGTATTTTTCTTTTTTTTCACTTTTTATTAAAAATAAAAATAAATACATAATAAATAAATAAAAATTATGATAAATCCATCTATCCATTTAGGGTTCAAATCTCTCCAAATACATTTCTCTCTTCTTCCTGTATTTTTTCCTTCTTTTTAATAACATATTCACAATACAAACATTTGGACCAAATGCATTTTTCTCTACTTCCTGCCTTTTTTCCTTCTTTCTAATAAAATATTTACAATACAAACATTTGGACAATTTCATTTAGCTTCAAAACCTTTGAAGATTTTTTTTTTCACTTTTACATTAAAAATAAATAAAATGTCAAATCAATTCAAGGTTTAAATTTATGAAGATATTTTTTTTTTCACTTTTACATTTAAAATAAATAAAATGTCAAATCATTTCAAGGTTCAAATCTCTCCAAATGCATTTCTTCCCCTTCCTATTTACATTAAAAATAAATAAAAATGCATTTCTTCTCCCTTCCTATTTACATTAAAAATAAATACATAATAGATAAATAAAATATGTCAAATCCATCCGGGGTTCAAATCTCTCCAAATGTGTTTCTTCCCCTTTGAGAAAGGGCATACTCACAGCAGAAAACATTTCGACATTATCATCCTCGCCTCGAGTCCCAAAAAAAACAAACATTAAACAGAGAGCAAAAAAGCCAAAGTTTGGTGTGTGTTTATACCAGAAGGGGCAATGTAGGTTCGGCGAATGCGGCCATTGGGAGTAGTGGTCTGCAGCACAGTTCCTCCCCGTTGTTCCCACTGGCCATGGTTCGGCTCCATTGACGCCCACGCTTGATTTCAGGTTTTTCCAAGCTCAGGACATTTGTAAATACTGCAGACCGCTTAAGGTAAACGAGGAAACTGAAATTTGAAATTTTAGTCTTTTTGACGCTTTGAATGACTTCCCGCCATGGCTAACCCCATTTCGCCAGCGCAAAGGCCTCTTGAAATGAAATCTTCACTTCACTTGTATCACTTCGACACGTCAGTTTCTTTGTAAAACGGGAAATCATTACATTTAATGCCCAACGAGCTTTGAGGAGCTAAAGCCATTCTGAGTGGAGTGGTGGTCTCTGGTCATATTTTATTTTTATTTTTAGGGCATCTTGACCCTGAAAACTCTCGGGCCTTTGGAACAGGTGTAAGGTTCAAATCATTTTTATATTTTTTTCTTTTATTAATTATATTATAAATTTATTATATATGGGTTATTTATGGGTTGGGTTGGTGGCATATTTTTGAGTATTATAATTCAATATTTATAAAAAAATAGACTTTGTTTAATTGTTTTATAAAATGGTTTTTTAATTAATTATATTATAAATTATTTAATTTATTATATATAGGTTATTTATGGGTTGGGTTGGTTGTATATTTTGAGTATTATAATTTAATATCTATAAAAAATAGGTGTTTTTTAAATGTTCTATAAAATAGTGTTTTTTTTTTTTTTTGTTAGAATGGGACAAAAATTTGTACTAAATTATTATTTTTTTATTGTTTAAAATTTATTTTTGAATGTAAAAATGGTTTTGTTGTTTAAAAATTTTTTTTAATGTTTTTTATTGTTTAAAATTTATTTCTGAATATAAAAATGGTTTTGTTGTTTAAAATCTTTTTTTAATGTAAAAATAAATTTGATATTATTATACAGAAATATTCACTCAAATCTATAGATCTAACAATTTTTTTTAACCAAAATAAAATCATTTCATAAAACATTTAAACTACCATTTAAAAAATATATTAATTATGATATTTCAAAATTTATAAAAAATATTAAACTTTGAAAAATGTATTTAAACCCTAGCCCTCACATGGATATATGTGTCCTTGTGGTCGTTTAGTTTGATATGGACATATTGTGTCCTTTGTCCACATATGGAATTGTCGTATACTTCTGATATTTGATACTTTTGGGTTGTATTTATAATATAATAATGGTTAGTTGCGAATATTTATTGAAAGTGATATTTATGTGATAAAAGTTGATTTGTTTTATATGTAATGAATTATTTAGTGTTTAATGAAAAGTAGTGGAAAGTTAGTTGGAGGTGTTTTTTCCGAGAAGTTAGGAAAAAGTGGTTGGTATAACAGTGAAGGGTTCTTATTATGTTGTTGGAGTTGATTGTTTTGATGTTGTGATGGTTAAGATGGGAGATAATGGACAAACAATAAGTTTACTCTTTTTGGAGTTGATTGTTTTGATGTTGTGATGGTTAAGATGGGAGATAATGGACAAACGATAAGTTTACTCTTTTTGTCAGAGAGTTAAAGAGATAGACCTCATGTTGAAGAGGGTTATATTTTAGTATTCTGGGACCCACTATATATATTTGTGTTTATGTGATGCTTTTGTTTGTTATTTGTTGTGGTCTAGTTGAGATTATGTAACATGTTGAGTTTAAGCAAAAGTTAGACAACACGCACTAAAAGTAACAACTCAAGGTAACATAAAAAATAAATAAAAACAAAGGAGTGATATTTATCAAGTTCCAATTATGTTTGTTCATATGTGAGATTGGGTTTCTCTTCCATTTTCCATGGTCCCCCTTGCTTCTTGTCCCTCGATGTCATGAATTGTCTCCCTCCCCACCTTCCTCATAAAAGGTTTTGGCCTTCAAAAATACATGTTACACTAAACTTGGTTGAGTGTGGCATTGTTGATGCTTTAGTTCATGAACAATGGGTGAAGTATGTTGTTGATATTCATCAAATATGTGTGTAGATCTTCTTCATTTTCTCACCCTTTTTCTCTATTTCATTGGCATCATTTTTAGGACCTTTCCCATGATTTCCACTTTGAGTTCAATGTTTTGGAAGACCACGAAAGCTTGGTCCCACTTTCCTCTGTTCATTTCCATCTCCCTCTCTAGTTTGTTGTGGCTAGATTCCATTGCCTTCGATATTGTCCCATATAAACCTTTTTTTCACCCTGGAGTTGTTCCAAAGTAAGAACAAGAGCTCTTTACTTTTTGTGTTTGCATTTGGGGGAGGCACTAATGTTGATAGCTCTTTCCAATCCCATGCCTTTACCTTGATCAATAGGGAATGAAGAATGATAAATCCACCAAGATGAATGGGCTTAATGTAGGGAGGTGGGATAATGACATTATTTTGAGGAGGAGGATACATCCTCGAAGTCTGAAGCATTCCTCTCCCATTATGTTTGACTAAATGGGAAACTCTCAAAGATTGTAAAGCCATTTGCACCATCATTGCCATGTTTAATCATAATTATTCCAAGGTTAGGGAGTTGATATTTGAGCTAGACTCACTTTCAATTTATGTGACTTGGATTTCTAACTTAGAGGAAATCATTTCCTTCTTCATGCTCCTTTTTTGGTTGGCCAACCAATCAATAATCTTATTTGTCAATCTTCTAGAATGACTAAAGCTAATCTCTCAGCCTTTACTGGCCCGTTGGACCCACATAATTTTTCCCCTAACAAATCAATTTGAGCTTATTGCATTCCTTGTGAGGGTATCAACTAGAAGTTTTAAATCTCCTTTGATCGGGATGGAGTGGAGACCTTAGGAGATACAAACACAACTACATTTTAGAGGAGTCGCCAACAAAGTTTCAAATTCTTTATTTTTTCACATTTCTTAAGTTTGGTGGTAATTTAGGTGGTAGCAAATTACATTTTTTTGTTTGCCACCAATGTCGCAGTCGGAGACCTTTCAACATTAGAGACCTATTAACATCCACAATGTCATTGTTGTGTCTTTTTGCATCCTTTTGAGACATTTATGCATCCTTTACATTCTTTGGCATCTTGTTTGTGTCCTATTTTCATCCTTTTTGCATCCCTTTCGTATATTTTTTGCATCCTCTTTATGTCTTTTTTTTT
>ML786663.1:0-17087 GCA_009831015.1 Picea engelmannii
GACCTTGTCAGCAAGACATTCTTTTCATCTTGAGACCTCTCTTATTCTCCTCTAGCTCAAATCCTTCTCACTGAGCTTGTTAGTTAAGTTTCTATCATTTCCAATGATTAATATTTCCATGCATGTCTAGATAATTGATGATTGTTTTCCTACCTCACCTGATCTACTTCATGTTGCAGTCATGATTAAGACTTTTTGTGTTTCCAACATCTTTCATTATGCATACCATACCATCTTGTATACTTTGTACTAATGGATTTTATGACTAACCATGATCATGAAAGTGTCTTCTATCATCATATGGGTTAGTTGTCGCATCTATAAGACTTACATTGGCCCTAAATTGCATCTTAGAAGAGAATCGATCCTTCCATTTACTAAAGAGTGTAAAGCGCACTGAACGTCAGTTGGTTGTTTTCATGGATTTATATTTCTGAGCCACTAACACATAACCTCATCACCAATAGATGAATAAATATCATGTATAACACACATAACACAAGAAATTTTTGAACTGAATTTGGGAAAAGAAGCAACAAAAACAAGACCCAAAATTTCATTAAAAATGTCTTTTCTCACAATTTTTTTGTGTTCATCAAATTATACTTTTCATCCCCGAAGTAGCCAACTATATGATTTACGTGATTATTATTTCAACATAACTGACTAAATCCAAATTAGAAGCCTAAAAGTGTCAAAACAATCACCAGGGAATTCTCTCCCAAGCTAGCCTCGTCAACGGTGACACCAATGGAATGTTTGAATGGCACGGTAAGTTATCTCACCATAAGCATCTGGCTGTTCTCTCCATGTCGCAAAAATGGTACCCCAATTGAATTTATTCTGAGCAATTTACGATCCTTTGAAATCGTGTTGTGTAGCATCGAAATCCCCTTCATCAAGGTAATCGATTAACATCCTTAGTTTTGTGTTAATCCATAAATACTTGGTTTCGAAGTTATTAAAAAAAACGTGGGAGCAAAATGGTTTAATTTTAATAAATGGTTTTTTAAATAAAAAATAGTTTTAATTTTGATTTTGAAAAGGAGTTATTAAGTTTGATTAAAAGAGGTTAATTAAAAAGAGGTTTTCATTTGGATTTTAGGAGTTTGTGTACCTAGAAGTAAAGGGCCCAAATTCAACCCATACACATGGAGAGGGGAGGGGGGACAACCCATGCACCCCCCATTCCACTTAACCATCCCCATGCGCAAAAAGAAAGGACCCCACGCGTTGTTATTCAAAACCTTTTACACCATCATGACAAAGCACACTCCAGCATCAATGAGACAAACTCCATCGGTATACACTCGATGGACATCACATTAAGTCAATAAGTATACACCCAGTGGCCATCACATTAACTCCACCGGTATACACCCGGTGGCCACCACAATAACTCCACCGGTGCACCCGACGACCATCACATTAACTCGAACGATACACCCAACGTAAATCACATTAACTTGGTTGGTACGTGGTGCATTTTCAAGTTCAAAAGTTTTAGTGTTGTACGTGTTGGTGAGTTGGAGGAGGGGAGGGGAGATGGTCCACAACTCCCTCCTCATCCTGGTTCTTGTAAGGTGGTGGGGAAGGGGCGTGGCATGCTACCCCCTTCCCCCTTTTAATATATATAACTATCAATACATGTAATTTGGAGAGGGTGGGGGGGATTACAACCACCCCCCCTATTTTTTTATTTTTTTTTTAATTAATTATTATTTTTATTCACATCCCCTCATATTTTTTATAAAACCATGGAACCTTTACTTTCAACACACACATGAACCTTCTCTACAATGAAACCAATGCGCAACTATTGGCACGAAATCAAGACCACGGTTTTTGGAGGTTACCAACAAAGGAAACATTGTAGTCTATATACACTAGCATATTCAACCTTCCACAAGGGATGGAGGTCTCACCTGAAGCGTAGTCGAGACATGTGTGGAGAAAGGAGTTAATGAAAATGCAACACCGGTTCTAACTTAGCACCTAGTAGATTCATAGATTGATTCTTAATGATGCACAGATACAATGATCAAGTATGGAACAAACATAAAGTAAATAGTTTACACAAAAAAATCATGGATCCATGCACATCATAAACGAATCACGAAAATATTTTTTAGGGCCCAAAACATTCAATTATATTCATTGTATCATCATAAATTTTCATACAAAAGGTATATCTCTCATGCAATAGCTTGCACAATGAAATCTAGTCCCAAAACCCATTATAGACTCAAAACTCTTACTTTGCAAGCACAGTAAACCCATTACAATAACTCATCATGAAAGTGATGCTTGATCCCAACTATAACAATATATATCTCATATATTCTCATTCATTAACTCCTTAACCTCCTTCTCAATGGACTGTCTTCTTATTTATATATTTTCCGCTTCTTGCTATCTTTTCAAATTTATGCTAGCATTCATTGCTTTTCCAACTATTACATGGCGCTTTTCCACTGTTTCTTTTGCTTTTACACTATTTCTTTTGCTTTTACACTTTGATTTAAATAGAAGTCTATTTCCACTAATTGTGATTTTCCATCTGGCATGCGACTCTTTTGACTATGTCCGCTATTCAACGTCTTTCAATTCTATTGCGTCATCTCTCATTTAAGATGCAACATTTTCCCAAAAATTAAGGATTCCCAAAAATGAAGGGCCAAATAGGTCTTGACCACAATTGTTGACTTGCCCCTAGTCAAACTTCTACTTCCTTTTTGGGGCTCCCTTCAAATGAAGCGCCCATCTCTAGGATGACCTTTACTATTTGCTGGCGGAAGATGTCATATTTCTCTACTCGATCCTGCCACTTCCACACCAAAATGGAAGTGTTTGCAAGGAAATCTTGGGTGGCTGCTACATTCAGTTCTTCCGACTTAGTGGCGATCAAATTCTTCCACTCATTTTCTGCAACTAAATCCAGCTAGTGGATTTTAGCATACTCATCTTTAATTGTAGGGAAAAAGTCCCTAAGTTCTTTTTTAGCGGCATGTGCAACTTCATACATTTGATCTAATTTTTCATTGGCCTCGTGGACCTCAGCTAACTTGGCTTACTACTCAATCAGTTCGGTGATCGTCTGATATTCTACATTCATCTCCTTGAATTGAACCCAAAGTTATTTTATGGACTTATCTCATTTCTCTAGTATGATGACCCAATTCTTGACCTTTGAAAAAAAACTTTGGCATTCATCTTCCTAGGAATGGAGGGATGAGAGGGATGCATCCCCTTCATCAACTACCTAGGTGATATTTTCAAGCATATCCTTGTGCTTCTCTTGCTCCTGGAGGCAAATAACCTCAATCTAGTGTTCGATATTGTTTGTCTTCTCTGCCAATTGCGACTAGGCTTTGGAGACAAGTGCAACCCATTATGTTGGTTCAATCATGGTTATGTCTTCTATTAAATCTGATTCCACTTGCATGAATGTAGGTGACACTTGAGAAAATTTCATTGATATGGCCTCAACAGTGGACTCGACCTATGTGCACAGTTGATGCTCTTGGTCTTTGTCTTACGTGACGGCAACTAGATCCTGACAGAACTATTGTGTCTGTTGGGTGAGCTTGTCATTTGCTTTCTCTACTATGATGATCATGTGCTTGAGTTGATTCATTGAGGCTCGCATAAGATTCAAGATATGTGGTGTGGACCAGGCTGCAAGCTCTCCACTAGTGAGAGATGGATCCATGGGCAGGCGCGAGGAAATTGGTTGGCCATTGGCGACAAATCGTTCAAATAGAATTGGGGTGCCTACACCATCAGGGCTAGATGAGGTATCTCATAAGCTATGTGTAATCATTACTTGGACATCTGGGGGAAGCATACTTAGCACCTCTGTGTGCTCCAACAACATTTATAATATGGCACATAAATTCTACGGATATTGCAATAGTGGCGCAACCTATTCTTTGACTAATTTGGTGTTGTGAGCTAAGGTAGCCTCTTCTCGGGTATCCATTAGGTTGATTTGAGGATATTCACCCATTTTCTCGTGCACCTCTGGTACTTTATATGTCTTGGGGGTGGGGTTTATCTCTGGTGGGGTGTCGAGTGAAACATGGACCCGTGGAATGTTGGGGAAGGTGGATGGAAGGGGAACTGTGGTTCCTGCAGTCATAGTGAATGGTTCACCAGACTCTTTCTTAGCAGTACTACCTTCGGTTTGGGGAGGGGATGATGGAGTGGTGGAGGGGATTCCCACAACAGAACTAGCAGTCTGTCCCTTAATCTCTTCAATGACAGGGGTCAATTTCAATTTTTCTATGGGGTGATCGGGAATATTGATGATGGGGACAGACGATGGCATAGAGGGTATAGTGTGGGCATGGGATGGATGTGAAGAAATGGGTATGGAATATGTGATGATGGGTTCAATGGCGGATGTGGACAGAGATCAAGTGCAATTTTTATTTGGGGGAAACATAGTTGTAAGGATATCATAGAGTACTTTAACTGAAAATGTAGCATCATCAGGAATTGATGGAAAGGGTGGCAGCAAAGTTGACTGTGGCAAGGCCTCTTCATATTCATCCTCTTTGAATTTTAGGGGGGGGTCTGTTGTCTTTTTGTGGTTGTTATGCTATAACCTAGAACATCTTTCTATGCAGGAGCAAGTCATTGTGATATTGAAATCTTCGTGTATGAAACATCTTATTTCTTCTTTTCCCTTGTGACTCCTGGCCATAAAGTGACTTCCTTGTCAAGATTTTCCTCGTCTAGATAAAATGGAAAAGGGGCCATGTGAAATTGGAGCAACACCAAGAGGTCTAAAGAATGTGTGGTCATGGTTCATACTAAACTAAATCTTGTTGTTATGTAAATTCAACATTTGTTGTAGGATCCTCAGTCTCTAGTTTGCGATGACAATGTTGTTATGCCATTGTGCAAAGGCATTGTTGTCAATTGTTTTATGTGGAATTGTTGGTAGAAGCCCACACATGCCATGGGTTGAACATTTTGGCAATCCTGGGGTCAAGAGTGCAGGACAATTCACGCCCCTGTGGTGTCTCCCATTTACACATTACGAACATGAGCAATAGGTACCCTTAGATAAAATAATTTGTTTGTTCGTGCATGTCGACATAGGCTTGCAGCATCTTTGTGAGTAAATATTTACTCCAATTCAATGGTGCTCCTTATTTGCAAAACTCAATAACATAGATAATGTCCAGAGTGCAATCACCCTGGGAGTAGTTCTTCATGAATTTTTAGGACATTATATAGTAGGAGTAGTAGACCTACATGTCATTGATTGGCTCAATGTGTGCTCTGCAACTTCCATTTCTATTTCCATATTTATCTTAGAGACCGATCTCTCCCTTCTTGCGGTCGTTCTTCCTTGTGCCTTGGAAGCCTTGAGTGACGGTCTTCCTATCCATGGATAGGACCATTATTTTGTGGATATACTTGACATGGATGGTATATGCTTTTTCTAGCCACAATCAGTCATTGTGCACCCGAATGATAAGGAGCTTGGTGCATCAGAAAACTTTACCAGCACTCCAAAATATTGGCAAGTCTCACAAGTTCATTAGAGTAGAGTCCCAAAGCAACAGATATGCAGGATTCCATTGCCACTATAATTATCCAAACGTCAATGCTATGTAATCCATATATGTGTATGAACGTCCATTTCGGGGCACAGTGCGACATCTGTAAATTATATGTCAATTAGTCAATTATGGTCGACTTTTCCCTGTAAATCACCGAGAACTTCAACTCGTGAATCAATGAATTCCACCAAAATAGAAAATTTGGGAAGGACCCCCCGAGCAGTGGAAGTGAAAACTATTTTGGAACACCTGCACAAATAGACAAGCTCAACAGGAGGGAAAGGATGCATGGAACACTCTATAGGCTCCAGGAATAGATATGCAAATGACTTTGAGAAAACATAATAAATCGAGTAGTTGGGATATTAAAGGTTATAGGAAATGGCAGGGAGGTGACAAGAGTGCAAAAATAAACAATAATTAAGGGGTACAACATAGAAGTAATGTGACATTAACGACATATATGACCAACGAACATGGAAATATATAAGAAGTGATTTGGGCATTAATGAGCATAAGTACCAAGAAAGCTTAGACAAGACGCAACATTGAGAAACTTTAATGAACACACTGATGGTTAATTGGGAAGGTAATGATAGTCCTTTTGGACTTTAAATGGATTTGACAGGCGTGACCAAAACTGGAATGGAAAGGTACAATCTGTATTTCATGAAAAAAATGACAATGATGCGATGGCGACTTCGACCTCATAAACTACTAAATGCAGAAAATATTTTACACAAACTCCTCCCTGACCATAAAGGTGTGATCCAGGTTGGAAAAACTGACATCAACAACTAGACTCTGGGACAAGTGACATTTGAACACGTCACTGTTTATTGGACAAAAAGGGAAAATAGAAAAAAAAAAATAGAAAGCTACTTACTTTATTCACTCCCTGTGATAGGAGTGTTGTGAAACTTCTTTCAATTAGCAGAAATGTAGGGATTCAAGTGTGCATAATTCACCCATATTGGATGATGAATACCATTAAGTTGCACTAGTCTGAAAACTCTTTATTCCCAATTTTTTGCAACTATGAATGGTCCAAGCCACTACATTTGTAACTTCCCTAGATGTTTTTGATACTTCCTTTCATATAAAAAAACCTGATCACCTTGCACAAAAGTATTAGTATTAATGTGTCTGTCATGCCAAGCCTTCTACCCATCCTTTTCTACAGTTTGATGAAAATCGGCCAGAAATCTTTCTTCATCCAATTCTAACAAATCTGCAACCCTTTCCGCAACTGATTCATCATTTGTCATATGAGTCACGTGTGAAATATATAAATTGGGGGTGATGAACTTGGCGAGGATGATTGCTTCTCTACCATAGACTTATTAGAAAGGAGTATAATTATGCAGTTTCTTTGTAGTAGTATTGTAAGCCCATAATATTGTTGGAACTCTTTCATCCTAGTCATCCCTATTTGCGCAACATACCTTGGTTATCCCTTTTTCTAGAATATTTCTAAATGCCTCTACTATATTTTTTTCTTGTGGATGATACATATTGTTTTTTTGGTGTTGAATTAGGAACTCATGAGTGAGAGTGGATATGGTTTCACTAACAAAATGTGTGCCTTAGGCATTGGTTAAATTCCTTGGGTACCCAAACCAGGTAATAATATTCTCAAAGATAAACATGGTTGTTGTATCTATAGTGCAATCCCTGATCAACTCTACTTCCACCTAGCGGGTAAGATAATATGTAGCAGTGATGATATACCTTGCCTTGGAGTGCTTGGCTAGAAGATTGATGGGTCCTGTAAAATCAACTTCATGTTTCTCAAAATATTGAATATCCCAAACAATATATAAGGGAAATTCATCTTTGTGTGATGTCTTACCAAGCCTCTGAAAAAAATCACAATCTTTGGTGTAGTTCTTATCATCCTTGAAGACAGTCAGCCACCACAGTCCTTCTTGAAGTATCTTTTAGGAAGTCAGTTTCCCTCCAACATGTCCTCCTTCAAATCCACTGTGACATTCCCATAATATATCAGGATGCTCATGATCAAGTACACATCATTTAAGGATGTTTTCCAACCCCAACTTGTAGAGATGTCCTATGATCAATTGATAGTCTGTAGCCCGAAATACAAGGTGTCTTTTCTAAGTTGAAAAATACCCAGTAGATATAGTACCAGTAGTCATAAATGATGCAATATCAGAAAGATAATCTGGAATAGATTAAATTTTAAAAATATCAACATATGGGAGTTGGTCATCTACAACTCCATCACTCCCCCCCGACTCTAGTCGGGATAAATCATCAATACGAAAATTTAATTTTCATGGCTTGACAATGACCTCAAAGGAAAACTCTTGGAAGAGAAAAAAACACCTACAAATCCTTCCTTCCATCACAAGCTTATTGACCATAAAGTTTAGATTTTAATGGTCAGTATAGAATTTATAATGGCCTCCTAGAAAATAGTGTCTAAAGTTTTGCAAAGCATGGACCATGGCCAAACCTTCTCGTTCAGTGGTTGTGTATTTGAACTCGAGTTGAGAGAGCTTCCTCCTAGAAAAATAGATGGGATGATCCAGGTTTCCTTCACCAAGTTGCACAAGGAGGGCACCCAAAGAAATACCATAAGTGTCGATGTGTATATGAAATTCCACCTTCCAATTCAGATATATCAGAATAGGTGCAATACTCAACTTTTCTTTGAGAATGTCGAAGGATTGATCACACTCTGGTTTCCAGCTGAAGGCTCCAGATTTCTTTAGCAATTTCTCTAGTGGGGTAATTATGCTTACACAATTTCTGATAAACCTACATAATACCCAATGTTTCCCAAAGTAGACCGTAGTTTCTTAGTAGTCATAGGAGGAGGCGCATTCAGTATTCCAACAACCTTTGCAGGATCAACCAAAAGTCCTTCCCTGCATACAATATGTCCCAACAAATTTATGAATGGCACACAAAAGATACACTTATTTAGGTTTAGAGAAATATGTAGTTGTCTACAACAATTTAACATCAACCATAGTAAACCGATGTGCTCCTTCAACAAACTATATACTGTCCATTCATCCATATACACCTCAAGGAAATTGTGAATAAAATCCTGAAAGGAAACCATGATGATTAAGGAGAAAACAACAGGATCATTCTTCATCCCAAAGGGCATGACGTTATAAGAAAATGAACCCCACTATGTGGTGAAATTATCCTTTCTCTTATCCTCTTCCACATTTTTTACCTAATGATAACCCGAGAACCTATCTATAAAAGAATAAGCTTTGTTTCCCTCAACCTGATCAAGGAATTCATCACTAAATGGGGTAGAAAAAGGGGCATGTACGCATGCGACATTCAAACTTCGGTAATATACACAAAATATTGTATTATCGGTACCATTCTTACTTTGTATTACCATAGGACTAATCTACTCAGCCTCATCCATAGGGAAAATTAACCTAGATGCAAGCATTTGATCAATATGCTTCTTAACATTTTCCTTGACTCTCAGATCTAGGTGGTATGATCTATGTTTGAATAGCTTAGCATCTAGATTCAATTCTATCCCCATCTCTCCTAAGTCTCCCTTAATCCCTTTCATCTCTGAAAAACTTTTAAGAAACATATCCTCATACTCTCGCAATAGAGCCTATATCTATGTCATAGTTTGTTCACCCCAATAGTCTCCTATAGATGTCATCTTAGGATGTTCTTCAATTCTGATATTCACTTTCTGCAACTTCAGAGGCTAATTATATGAGTTGTTGGTATCACCTGATAGGGTGTCCTTAACTTTTCTTGTTCTTGTGTATTCTTTAAAAGTTAAATGTCTAAGTTCTTCCAAGTCCTCAGGGTCTTCATGGTCCTTTTCAAATTTACTACAATCCATATGTATTCTCACAGGAGACATATAAAAACTATACTCAAGAAAATTTTCATGATCAGGAGATACTGTAAGTGGATGTTTAGGATTATCTTCATTACTAAACAACATTTTCTTGATTTGTTGTAGCATAGTTGTGATTTCAGAAGTCTTACTATAAAACAAAAATTCATAGAAGAATTGGCCCTATAGTATCTTCCAACATGTTGTTTGTCTTCATGTCTCCTTGTGCATGTACCAAGATTTTGGAATTGTGCCCATAGAATGGAAGAAGTGATGTGGCCATAGATAATAGGGAAGTTGTGCAAATTTCCATAAATTTAAACAATGTTCAATGTGCTCAGTTGGGTCAAATAGGTTGTCATATATCTCCAAGGATAGCAACTAACTCTTGTTCTTCCAATATTTATCTAACTAGTCCACTTGTGTTAGCAAAAGATAACGATGTTGTATAGAAATATTGACTTCATCCCAAGAAGACAAATTTCCTTCGTGAGTATCCCACCACCTGGATGGAGAGGAATTCAAAGCTAGGTCAAGTGCCAAGATTCATTGTTCTGCCACAACCTTATCCTCCATATCAATGAGAAAAATGGGTAGATCTGAGGTACCATCATAAGTTGGATACTCATTGATATTCACTCCAATCCATCCTACTGATCTAACAGTTATGCAACACCTTGAAAAATTCTCATACAGATCTTGTTGTCAATCATTGAATGTTGCTTTTGAATATTCATCTGTTGACTAGACACTCCACCAACTAATTGATCCATCAACAGTGGGATTGATGTAATCAACTCGTTTCTGTGCAGGAAGAGCATACAAATGATCAATGGCATATGCCTCCATATTCTCATTTGTTGTTTCAGTGTACCTTGGACCTTGATAAGAATCTATCATTTGAGTGACCTTCGTGCCATCAAAATTGAAAGTCGTAGTTTTGTTCTTAATATCAATGACAACATAGTTTTCATAGTCCCAATCAATGCCTAATAGAGTTGGATATGGGTCCTTCTCCCCCATTTTTCATTGACTTCAAAATTGACCATTGTTTTGACTCCAACCAAATATACTTCAATTTTTTTCATTCTTCCCACAGGATAAATGCAGTACTGGTTCACCATCTACAACTGAATAGGGGAATAGAATAGTTTTGGATTTCCCATTGCTTCCCAGGTATCCTTTGGAAAGATGTTGATGTTAGATCCCAAATATAACACAACATCGCTAATATTAAAGTCATCAATGTTATCATTCCACTTGAACTATCTTTTAGTCTTCTTTTTCCTTCACTCAAATCTACTTGCATTATTTTTCGGAAGGTTAGAAAAAAAAAATCCTCAGGGTTTCCTTTAGCTCCCAAGGACATATTTGTTGTGTTTTGAAACCTCTCAACAAGTTGTTCATCCTCCAAAATATCAAAAAATGGTTGAAGCCAAATATTGACAGCCTTGTGTGACTTACCTGAGGATTTCATCTAAGTAGTTGATTTTGTAGTGACCCTCGACTAATGAGGGCTTAGTTTCAAACTTGTTTCCATGAATGCAAGTGTTGTAGGACTAGGCATATTCCTAAACATTTCTACTGCAATCTTAAAGAATTATTTATTCTTTACAGTATCATACTTGGTATTTTCTTGGATATCCTTCTAAATTTTTATTTGATGAGGGCTCTATGTATCAGCACACATATTTTATCCTCCTCTAGTTATGATATCAATATTAGGTCCACCTTTTTCATCCATGGCTCTAGGTTTATAATATACCAAGTTGGATCCTCTTTGTCTAGCACGATCTTCCCATTTGGAAATCAGCTCTGGGAAGTCCTCAGTAGCATGGATATTGTTCCTATAATGTGCACACCACGATATTCTTGGAAGTGGAAATTATCTTTCCAAGTGTCCTTTATCATCACAATTGTAGCAACAAATTGGTATTCTCCGTCCAAATCTTCCACCTAAAAATACTCCTCTTCCTATGTGACCCCTTCCAGGTCCTTGAGGTCCTTCATTGACCCTAAATGCGGACTGATCTAATATTTATGCAAGTGCATCCAAAGTTGTGCATTGATTGGTGTTGTGGGAAGGTGAACCATACAATTCACAATACATGGTATTTGGTGCAGGAGTGCACTTCTGTAATACGGGACAACGACTTGGAGAATTCCCATGAATTCTATAGATCTTGCAATACTTGGCACTCTAAACTCCCTGATTATTCAAAAAGGCATGGTATTGAATAGGCCCATGGAATGGCGTTGTAGCAGAAACCTACACAACTCCTCCAATTGGTCCAACTGGTGTGTTGAGTAAAAGAAATGATTGCTCCTCTCACAATATTTTTTCGAATCTTGTTTGTCTAAGACAAGATAGGTTGGATTATCACCCTAATTTATATCCTTATTGTAAGATCAATTAACCTTCAAGTTTTTTTTCTTAAAGACAAATTGTTGTTTCAAAATTATTTATCAAATTCAATGGAAATAAAGAATTCTTAAATTTTTTATATAAAAATATAAAAAGGAAGCAAAATCACATAATCTGATAGAAATAAAAGAGACAAAGAAAGTCGCAAAACTATCAAATATTTTATTCATTCATTTTTTAACAACCAATACACTTCTCATACTTTCAAAGTATGGACCAGATGGAATTTTACCAACCTAAGGTAACATACACATAGGCCATTGGTGCCTTCAAATCATACCAAGAATGATAATCCAACAACCATAGCTTGCACTTCATTATGACTCTGCACAAGAATCCTATTTAGTACTAAAAACTAATCTAGAAACCGAAATAAGTCTACAAACTGTCAAATAGACAATCAACATGGAAGCATATCAGAATTCAATGCCTCTTGGTCCTAAATTTTCATCACCTTCAACAGACCCTACTATCACAAGAACTATCTTATCTTAGAAATCAAAGATGAATGAAGTAGTAATGAAATCTCAATTGGGAATAATATAAAACCTTATCAGAGTAGTGTGTTCTTCCCTCTTTTTACTTTGTATAGCTTATTCCTTTAAATATCTCCAAGGTAGTTGAATCATTCAACCATTTTTAGTTAACTTATTAACTAGCAGATAGTTAGTTAACAGGAGAGTTGTCAAGTAAATTAATAATAAATAATAATAGTAACATGATAAGGATACTAAATAAAGCTAATAAGTGGGGACCCCCTATTTCATTTAAACCAATTAATGAACCATTTCCTCCTTGTAAATTCCATCTCATATGCAACACGTGTCATCCTGCCACATCATTCATTCTATGTCATAAAAATGCATAAGATGGAAATTTCATACGAGTCCCCTTGTCGTTCCATGAAATAATTATTCAAATTCATGCAACTTTAATCATCATGTAGATTTATGCAAAAATATAGGGTTGTCCAAATCATAAGTTGTCAAAATATAATGTTTTCCACATCATAAGATGTCAAAATATAATCTTGTCCAAATCATAAGATGTCAAAAATAACATGTTGTCCAAAATAAAATGAAAAAAAATTCACATATAGATATCAACAAAATTATGAAAAACCATATTTTTTGTGAGAGGTTGCTCCTCTTTTTCCATGACTACCTTCATCCCTTTCATTTTTATCAAGTAATGAACCTACCTTAGTAGACTTCTTATCATTTCCATGCACATGTGAAGTGATTGAATGTGAGGATTCATGTGACAACTTTGACATAGTTGCTACTACTTTCTCTTTATCTAGACTATCATCAAGTTCATTGATCTTGGCCTTGGCATGATGGGCATGTGAGGCTTGGGATATGGGTTGCTGATACAAGGAAGAAGTAGTACGCTAGGCATGAAGAGGAGGTTATTGAGGGTGATCAATATTTGGCCAGCCATTCTGATTGTCCAGAAGGAGGATTTATAACATTTTTCCAGCCATCATTTTCTTATCTGACTAGAGGAGTGGAAACATGGTTTGGAATAGGAATATTGATGCTTGGATGTGGGTTTTTAGGCATAAGTGAAGGTCTATAGGCTTGTTGGCCAACCAAATTGAGGAAACATGTTTGCATCAACTGATTAAATTCTTCTGAATCTACATAAAAAAGTATGGGGAATTGGAGCATCCCATTACCCTATTGTCAAGGACCTAGTCCTCTACCTCTATTATTTCCTCTCCTACCATGGCTTCCTCTACTGAAAAATCTCATTCTAATACACATTCACAAGATCAGAATGAGAGCATCATTAATCCATCATCTAAACATTTGAAAAAAATAATTTATACCTGGCTCTATATAACACAATACATATGCAAGAAATCGCTATGCATTTCATGTCCAAGAGATAATAATCACTTAGAATGGGGACTGAGAAGGTTTCTTGGCATTCCATGAATGAGATTATAATTAGTGGAAAATGGTAAGTATGATAATGGAAATGTAATATGGATTGTTCATTTACCATAATTAGCTCTACGAAATCATTACACTCCTATGAACATCCTTGGATATAGAACAAAGCAGACATCAAACCAACTGAACACTTCTTCAAACTCAAATAATTGTGTTATGGGACACTTTATACGATTGCAATCAAGCATGGCAATGAAATAGGTATTTTGGATGGTGAAAATGGATTGTAATGGATGAAAAATTTTAAGTATGACAAGAATAAAATGGACATTCTTTCATTAAAATTGACTTCAATCATTATCCACCTTTTGATTCCAACAAGAAGAATTATAATAACCATACAACCATAGTGTTCGATCCTAAAAGTTGATCTCATTTTATTATCCTTTCATCAAAATTCTTACCACGATTTGATTATTTCCATAATTCATTCACATAATAATCTCATCTATTAGTCATAAAAAAAAAAATCTGTGTATCATTCATTTCATTATCACGGTATATAACTACCAGTGTTGAATGAAAAATTCCATGTAACACCGCCCAGGATATCAACCAAGCATCGAAACAACAACCAAACAAGCTCCCATGTATTGAAATCATAAAATCTCAATCAAATGTATGTAGGTTAAACTATATATATGTCATTTCCAGTACTAATATCCAACTAAGAATTTGTTCATAATAGGTGGGTGACATGCGATGAGAAAACAATAATATACAAAATTATAATAATATACATCATCATTTGTTGTGACTGTAATTGAATCCAGGGAAGGCAAACCACTTTCTTTTCCACCAAATATCGTTGCAACAAAAGGGTAAGTCGATTTGAAATCATATAGGAAAAATCTGTTTTAGAATTTTGATTATGTAGAGGGTATCAATAATGACATGCTTCAAACCCTTTAGAATGAGATATATATCATGGATCCCTTCAAACATTTAAATTCTGGTGTGACCCTTTTTGTAATATGCAACAAATTTCTATCATTCGTTAAATGATTTTATATATCATGTACAACAAATGAGTGATAACCAAGTTCACAAGGGTTGTGACTGGAAAAGGAGTCAACCAACAACAAACCCCAAGTATGATGAGGGTTTTAACCTAGTGGATTCACGACTCAAACTCATACTTGGTTAGGCTAGAACATAAAAACCAATGAAACATCTTCCTCAAAACACAAATAAGGGTTTGCATAATGTCGTATGATGTTGTCATCAGGGAAAAATAATATGCAGGGTGTGCACGCACTACCAGCAAGAGATACAAAATACCCTAAACAATAAACACCAGAATGTTTCTTCAAATAATTCATTGACAGTCACAAACCAATAAATTGACATAGTGAATGTGCAATCATCTATTCAAAATCAAAACTATCAGCCATCTCATTCGAACTTCCATGCAAATGATTCATTAAATGCAGGAGTAGAACACTTCTTTTATTTTCTAGAAAGAAAAACAAGAAAGCATTGAGTGTAAGCACAATGAATAGTCACAGAGCTAGACATAAATTATTTAGAAAAACAATATTTAGATGGTAGGGAAATGAAACCCCGGTACCTGTTGTTGGGTGGGTTATATGGTGCCTTTGAGTGATTGCAACGGTTACCAACAATCAAACTTGATCCAAACCAAATGATACAAATTCCAAAATCCAATGTGGTATACCAACGGTGGTGTGCATTAACTCAGTTCGTCACGTCGTGTTGGGGTGATAGACAACATTAAACATCCACTAAACCCAAGACAAGCCAAGTCAAAACCCTATGATATCATTAATTTCCAAGTAGTTGTCAGCTCTTCAAAATCATGTTCCACCAACATAGCCGCTTATATCATATGATTGTTGACCATATCCAAGATTATCCAATATGAATTTCCCACATGCATTCAAACTTATCACAAGCACTATCAATAAATCAAAACCATGGACGATGAGTTTGTAATGTAATAGTATGGAAGTTACGTTGGGTCGGGCATATTATATGTGTTGTAAATTATATCCCATATTCGTTAAGACTTGCAAGTTTTACCATATGTAAACCTTCGAATCACCACCTTTTATCAACAACCGAGGTCATTATCACATGGAACATATTATTGCAGATTGTATAATGTGCATGGGTCATATACATAACTAATGAAATATGTAAGTGATGCACTAAGCATATATGTATACAACTCTTTTTATATAACAAGCTACATAAAAAAAACAAATCCATCAAGTGCATTAATAAGTAGTAAACCAGTGAATCATGCCAAAACATTTGCCAATATGCACCCATTTTTACCATTTGAAGCCTTGAACTATCAATAGCAACTAGCAACCATATTTAAATATTTTGACGATGATTTTATCCAATATGGATGTTTTTTAAGTTTTGGAAATTTATGCCCCACTAGGAATTTTTATTTAATATTCATTTGAAACCACCACTTTGAAACCCCCACTGTCACCATTCATTTGCTAAGAAAAAAAACCATCTCATACCAAATAATAAATATATGGACCATTAGTAAGCATCCAATACATCCATCAGTGAATATAGTGTTGATTAAGGTTGGTTGTCATTGATGTCAACCCTTGAAGAAAGACCCGTAGCACAAAGGTTTGGGTAATGGACCCAATAGTGTTTGATTTAAATATGACTCATTATTGTTTTGTCATGGTTGATAAGAAGTAAATATGGATGAACTCCAAAGTGATCCCCTTATGGTGAAATCCCTCACGGGAAGATGCTTTGTGGACTAAGAGAACCCATGCTTAATTGTGGAATAATGAGATGAAGGAAAGTGAATTTGTTAGGGAAAATATCCTATATCGATATTTCTTGTCATGTCATTTCCGGTGGTATGTGGAACGTCACATAATTCCTCACAGTTAAAGAGTTATGGCCATGAGAAGTTGGAGACCCCGGGTTTGGGTAATGGACCCAAGTTTGTTTGATGGGTAACGGTATGAGTTATGATATATTTTCAGATAATACTATTCTATATGGGTAGTACATGTCATGCCATTTCTGGTGGTATGTATAACGTCACATAACTCCTCACGGTTTGAGATTTATGGCCTTACGAAGTTGGAGGACCCTCATATGCCATCTAGAAGCCCTAAAAGGTCAAAGTAATCAAAGTGGTTTAAGAGATTTTAAAAGGTAAATAATAAAGTGAAGTGATGAGTGTATTATAATTCAAAGTGAATACAAAATAAATTATTTCCATAATAATTTTAATGGAGAAATTAGAAGTGGACCCA
>ML786663.1:17137-47314 GCA_009831015.1 Picea engelmannii
TAGAAGTGGACCCAACCCTAAAATAAGGAAAGTGGGGCCAAGTGACCTAGAAGATGTTTTTAAGGAAGCTACTTGGAGAGTATAAATAAGAGGCAAGACTCTCTCATTTGAAACACACTTGAGAATATTGAATATCTATAGGTTTTTGAGGTATACAAATGATGTCTAAGCCGAAATTCTGAGGAAAGTGAAGAAAAGAAGGCTGAAATGCAAGGAAGGATAAATTCTTTTGATGGTGCTTTCTAAGGTATGTTATTTTCAGGTCATCTCACCATTTTCGCGATAACGTTTTTTCTATAATGATTTAGATCCTGAAAATTCTATGCACGTGAGAAAACATATCCAGCTATCTGTGATTAAAAATTAAGCTTATGGGTCGTTGTATTTTTGGAGTTACAGTCTGTGGAAAATAGGGTTTGTGGCCAGTCCTGAAACTAGTCAAAATCAGTTGTTTCGGGTAAAAACGTCATAACTTCTTCATAACAGATCCAAATTCAGTGAGACCAAATTTTTTGGTTAGGGTACAGTCTGTAGTATTCTATGTAACTTTTTTAGATCATTTCATCAAATATGTTGTGTGGATCATGCTCTACAAGGTCTCTCTCTAGAATAAGCCAGAATTCAACAAGGTATGCCATTTTTGCTATAACTTATTTTCTGAGAGATTTCAAGTAGTTCCACTTGGAATAATTGCATAAAACACACTGAAGAACATTGTGTATAAGTTTCGGATCATTATACATTACAGATTCAAAGTTATGATTACTTCAAGTTAGGGTTGTTGACTAATCCAAAACTAGGCATGTGAGACTAAAGAAAAGTTTGATGAAAATGCTATCCTCTTGTTTTTAAAGTTAAGGAAGGTTTGCAGGAATGTGATCATATACACCAGGTCTATTAGAGAGCCAAAAATCAGATTTGAATGATGAAATTGATGAGGGCTTTTGGTTGAGGTACATGTTGAGTACATGGTTGAGACAAATAGTTGATGAGTAGTTGACACATGATTGGTACATACTTGGTACATGGTTGATGCACTTGTTTATGGTACAGGTTGATTACAGGTTGGTGCATGGTTGATGCACTTGTTTATGGTACAGGTTGATTGCAGGTTGGTGCATGGTTGATGCACTTATTTGTGGTACAGGTTGATTACAGGCTGATGCATGGTTGATGCATGGTTTAGATTTATTGGTACAGGTTTACAGCGGTATATCTCACAGTGATAGTGTGACAGTGGTTCCATCATTCTACTTCTACTTTAGGGTGGCAGGACGGGACAAGGACAGGTGGTTGTAGCCGGATAACATTGGGGGTTGTAGCCTCCTTCTGGTTGTAGCCAGAGTTTTGGGGAGTTGGAGATTCCCTCAAGTTGTAGCCTGAGAAACTAGGGGGTTGGAGCCTCCTTCCAGTTGCAGCTGGAAAACAAAGGAAGTTGGTGCTTCCAATGAATGTAATTCTTCAAGACATATAGGAAAAAGCAATATGTGGTTTTCTCCCGATTTGGGTTTCCACGTAAAACACTGGTGTACTGTGTATGTGTGTGATTGTTTATTTATTACTGCTCATTACTAGATAATAATTCTACATTGATATAACATTTGAAGAAAAAGGATTATAATTACATTATTACTAATTCACCCCCCCTCTCAGTAATCCAACATATAGGAATAGGTGAATTCTTGTTTGAGGGACTTCATTTTAGTTACCTTCATAGTGACATTATAGGGGTTCCCACTTATAGAATTATTTAGTATATGTGTGTGTATGTGTCTGTGTGTGTGTGTGTGTGTGTGTGTTTGCAAAATTATGTGTGCCTTGCAGTTCGTTGTAGGATGGTAACTTCGTCATGATTTTAAGACTCAACAATGGCGACTCCACAGGGAAGTAAATATAGTATTGGCTTGAACTCATCTTTTGGTTTCGCAGATCAAGAAAATTTTTCATTAGTTACTCAAAAAATTTCCTTTTGTCTCCTATGGTCTTTAAAAATAGGGATGGCGGAAGGTATAAAGGGAATAGATAAGAGAGGGAATTTATTCAACACTCAATTTAATCAAAGTGGTCATAGAGGTAGCATGATACAAGGTTGTGGACCACAAGTGACTGTCTTTCTTTCTATTATGACTACTTATCAGTACTCAAGCATACTCCTGCAGGCAAGGAAAAACTATGCTTGTACAGACTTATCTAAATCAGATTGAAACAAATTCCACAAGATTGAGGGTAAAGCAACAAACAAATAAGACCGTGGTGAAGTAAAAATAAAGTTGTAATCATAACTCAAACAAGAATGAAATAAAAGCGACAGAAATGAAAAAATAAAGAGCAGAAAAACAAGCAATTGTACAACCTAAACTGATATTTACATGAAACATTGATTCATAAAATTTAACAGTTAGCTAGGATCAACATAATGTTTCAAATGTGAGCCATTGGTCATAAAAGAGAATAATCACTCTTCAAAGTCCTTTAACATGTAATTATTATTTCCAAATATTAGAGTGATCTTGTAAGGACATAGCCATAACTTTTGGAATTTGGAGTGCTTTCCTTTATCATCATGTGTGGAGTCCCAATGAAATACCTTGTCATTTACCTTAAACTTGAAAGATTTAGTGCACTTATCAAAGTATTTCTTGACTGTTTGTTGCCTTTTTTTAATATTTTCCAATGAATGATTCCTTTTTTATTCTAAGGAAAGAAGATCATTCATCCTCTAGGAAATATCAGTAGAATTCAACTCCTCGGCTTGATGTTGTCCCTTGGTTATGGAAGTAAGCGAAGATTACAGAACAAAACACGAAATGTGAACTGCGTAGAAGACACAGTGACTGATATTGGGTCGAAGTGAGCAAAAGAGAAGAAAAGACCGAGAGAAGTAAGAGAAAGCAAGTCGTTGGACGAGGATATAGAGGAAGACAAATCAGCAAGGAAGATAAATCATGGAAAACTCAACAAGCGGAAAAACCCACTAGTAGATACTTTGGAGAACCTTGCGGGAAGGAAGGAAAGACAAGATGGTGAAGCTCTGAAAACGTGGGTCAAGTTGACCTAGGGTTTTAGACACCTATGGTTTTGTTATCTAGGGTTTTAGACACCTAGGCTTCGGCCTAAGGTTGTCGGTGAGCTATTGCAATGTATAAATAAAGGTCAAGAGGACCTGATATGGGTTTGATTATGTGATGATGAGTGATTGTTGTTATTTCTGAGAGAGAAGTGTTGTGTGGAGAGGGAAGGTTGTGTTGTAAGATCTTCAGATGGGTTCGAAGATCAACCCTGTAGTTGGGTGTGCAGGGAAGGGAGATGGAGTAAAGAGAGAAGGAGAGAGATCTGCAAGCTAAGAGTGCAGATAGAACTGTAAGCTTTCACCTAATATATTATAAAGCATAGTTTTGTGGACGTAGCCCTAGGGAGAGGGTGAACCACGTATATCCCATTGTTGTGTGTGATTGATGTTGTTTTCTTTACTCTACTCCCATGATGATGCATTAGTATGTTTTATTTGATATATAACTGTGTAAAGTAGGTTTATGTTTGGGAAGAATAGTCTAATCTCCTCGTGTGATTGCCTTGATTCCACTTGCATTTTCTCTGGTTGTAGACACATGTGTCCTGCAACCCCCTATTGTTGCTTCAGGTGAGACTGCATCTGCTTCATAGGTGTTGCTGAAAGGGCCAGTACTTAGGGCTTGTTGGTGTGCTATTAGAACTGAACCTTGGGTCTTCCCTTGTGCCAACATATGGTTCCTTTGTCGGGACCAGGATATTCTTGAGGGAATTTCAAGGTGGTTTCCATCGAAGACATAGATTCAGAAGTGGATAGAAGAACAGGAAAAGGACTTCACAAAAGCACAGAATAAGAACCTTAATATTAGCACAGAAGACTAGTTAGGAAGGTATATATTTACCGAAATACATGAGATTTTCTTTGGAAGAATTCATAAGGAGCTATACGAGTGGCTAGCTAGATTAGCAGACACCCAATTTGAGATCAGATCTAGACCACCTGTGGTTTGGACATCGGTGTTGATCAAGAAGGTCAAAAGAGTTGATAACGTTGTGTCAAGAGTAGTAGATCATTGGTTTTATAGTACCATTGAAGGGTATATCACATAGTTTTCTATTGATAGGGTAGAATCATATAATCAAGCAGAGAGATATTTATTTAAAGGACCTAGAGGAAAATTCTTACACTTCTTGAAGTTGAAAATCAATATTCTATTGCATGAGAAGAACATCTTGAAGATACAATAGTGGGTCAGACTGAAAAAGATAGTGCTCAAGAATTCAGACTCAAACAGTGACACAAAGAGTGAACACACATGTAGTGGGAGGGCCTTGATAGAAGTTCCTCTGGTGAACTTGTTCAAGCAGAGTCACGAACCAGTACAAGAAGAAGGGTTCTACAGTGGAGAAGAAGAAGATCTGTTGAACGAGGAACATTCAGAGTCTTCTAGGGAAAAAGAAGAGAATATTTGAACATGTCGGAGTCACAATTCATTACAGAGTTAAAATAAATCGGAGTCACAATTCATTACAAAATATTTGAATAATGCAGAATTCAAGAAACCCAAGTCGGAGTCACGATTCATTACAGAGTTAAAATAAAGCAATCATAGAATAGTTGAACATGTTTGGGAGTTTGATCAGAGGTTTAAAACCTTAACGGATCGGAAACAACTATCTCAGGGTCAATACTAATATCACTATCATAAACAATATGACCAAGGATTTTTCCTTGAGTGCCTCTGAAAAATGGACTTAGAAGGATTCAATGGCATCCTGAATTTTTTGCAATGCAGAAAGACTTTTGTAAGATGACCAAAATGATCTGATTGGTTCTTAGAGTGAAAATTTAAGTCATCAAGATAAACTTGAATTATCTTATCGATCAAATCGTCAAAATCTATTTGAATAGCTCTTTGGAATGTGGCACTCAGGTTAGAAAAGACAAAAGGAATGTGTTCGTAGTAAAAGGTGCCCAATCTAGTGGTAAATGTGGTTTTGTATTTTTCATCCCTCTTGAATCTAATTTGGTTGAATTTATAAAAACTGTCAAGTAACGACATTATTTGAGACTCGACCACTGTTAAGAACCAAATATCAAAATAGCATAAAAAGAACCTCAGAATAAGTACTCAACGCCTTGAAAAAGATAGAATTTCGGGTATTAATCCTCTTCAAGGGGGAAACCTCCTTAAACACCACATAAATTTCCAAATACAAGATGATTCCAAATGAAAAGGTCTCCTTGGTATATATAGGAGACTAGGAGGTACAATTACAACTAATGGACCCAAGCCAACATAAATAAAATAACATTACTAATGTAATATGCCCCAATTAAGGGGTAATGTGCCACTATTTAGGGCTTAACATGCCCCTCCCCTTCAGACAAGTGTTGTCTGCAACACTTGAGTAATTTTGGATGCTCCTGTATAAAAGGGTCATCTTCCCAAGTGGAATCTTCAGTAGGTAGTTTCCTCCACTTAATGAGATACTCTGAAATGGATCTATTCCTCAGCTAGCGAATTCTTGTGTCAGTGATAGCTTCAGGCTCCAATATGATTTTTCCTTCCTCATCAAATTGTGGTAATATAGTTTTAACTGGGATCTTGTCACCTATAACCTTCTTTAAGCATGAAACATGGGAAATTGGGTGTACTCATGAAGATGCAGGCAACTCCAATTTGTATTCCATAGTACCAATCTTTTGCAACACCTTATAAGGTCCATAGTACTTTGGTGATAATTTATTATCCTTCTCGGCTTTCTTGAGGGACATCTGTTTGTATGGTTGTAGTATTAAAAACACCAAATCCCCTACTTCAAAACTTGTTTCAGTACAATGTTGATTTTCTTGTTGTTTCATGCAATTATGTTCCATGGTGAGGTTGTCCTTTAAGATTTGGAGAACTTGTTGTTGATTCTCGATGTGATCTTCCACTACTTGAACCTTAGATTTTTATTTTAGAGAAGAAGTGATGGAAGGAGGGTGTTATCCATAGAGTGCCATGAATGGTGTCATTTTTGTTGCAGTATGAAAGGAAGTGTTATACCACTATTATTCCAAGCGTAACCATTTGAACCATTGTGTTTGTTTATCAGAGACAAAGCAACGAAGGTAGACTTCCAGACATTTGTTCACTATATCGGTTTGTCTATCAGATTGAGGATGATAGGATGATCTATGAACCAATTGAGTACCCAAACAAGAAAATCATTATGTATAAAAATGTCCAGTGAAGATGGGATCTCTGTCACTTACAATAATCTTTGGGCTTCCATGTAGATTTTGAATTGTCTCCATGAATGCAGTGGAAATTGTATTGGCTTTGAAGGGATGAGAGAGTGAACAAAAGTGTTCATACTTGGTCAGTCTATCAAAAATCACCATGATGACACACTTTCCTTCAGACTTTGGTAAACCTTTGATTAAAACCATGGAAACTACCTCCCAGCGCTAACTTGGGATGGCTAATGGTTGTAAAAGACCTGGGGTCCTAATTGTTTCCACATTATTTTGTTGGTAAACTAAAAATTCTGCCACAAACCTTTGAACATCAGTTTTAAGGCCATCCCAAAAGAATTCCTTCTTGACCCTATGGTAGGTTTTCGAAAATCCCGAGTGCCCTCCTACAGAAGAGGTGTGCAATTCCAATAGTACCTTTTGTTTGTGAGTTCTTACATAAATATAAGTGATATTTGTACCATAGTGAATCATTTTTCCATGTAAATGTATCTAATGCACTAGAATCCTGCTGCAACCTTTGAATGAGAGTCCACATGTTTTTGTCATTCTTCCATTCATACCTTGCTTCTATTATCCAATCGGGTTGGATGATCGAGATAGCAAAGAGAAAGGCCTCAACATTTTCATCGTTTCTTGAGAGTGCACCTGCCACAACATTTTGCTTCCCTTTTTTATACATGATTTCAAAATCATAACCCAATATCTTAGTCACCCATTTTTGTTGTTCTTTTGAAGATAGTATTTGTTCCAAGAAGTATTTAAGACTATCATGATCTACTTTGACCTTGAAGTGCCTACCTATTATGTAAGGGCACCATTTCTTCAATGCATGTAGTATTACCATCATTTACTTATCATAAATGGGTTTGTGTAAGTCATTTCCCTTGAGTGGTCGACTTTCAAAATCAAGGGGCCTTCCTTCTTTCATTATAACAACATCAATGCCATTTCTCGAGGCATCACATTCCACAATAAAGGCTTTTTTGAAGTCTGGTGTGGTCAAGACAGGATCTTTTCACATCGCCTCTTTAAGTTGTTCAAAATATTGAGTTGCCTCTAGAGTCCATGACAATTCATCCTTCTTAGTTAATTCCATTAAAGGTGTTGTTATTCTTCCATAGTTTCGAACAAACTTGCGGTAGTAAACTGTCAAACCCAAAAATCCTCTAAGATTATTCAATGTTTTTGGAATATGCTAGTCCATCATGGCCTTAATCTGGTTAGGGTCTACCTTGACACCTTCATGAGATACAATATGACCAAAATACTCTACCTCCTTCACCCCAAAGAAACATTTGGATGGTTTGGCATATAGTTTTTTCTCCTTTAGTAGTTGTAGAACCTTGTCAACATGTCACACATGATCCTTCCAAGACTTGTTATAGATTAGTATATCATCAAAAAATACTAACACAAATTTTCGAAGGAAGGGCTTGAAAATGGAATTCATCAACCCTTGGAATGTGGAAGGGGCATTTGTAAGCCCAAAAGGCATGACAAAAAATTCATAATGGCCTTCATGAGTTCGGAATGTTGTTTTTGGGATATCTTCTTCCTTCATTCTAATATTACGATACCCTAAACGAGGATCCAACTTTTTGAGATAGATTTATCCATGTAGTTCATTTAACAATTCATCAATGACTGTAATGGGAAACTTATCTTTAATAGTGATATTGTTGAGCTCTCTATAATATGGACACATACACCATGAGCCATATTTCTTGAGTACTATTACCACCGGTGCAAAGTAAGAACTTTGGCTAGGTCTAATAATTCCAGCCTCTAAAATTGTTTCAACCAAATGCTCAATTTCACTCTTCTGGGCATAAGGATATATGTAAGGCCTAATATTCAGACAAACACTCCCAGGAATTAGGTGAATACCATGATAATGATGATCCCTTAGAGATCTAGGGGAATATATGGCTTAGATGTTTGAACATCTAGTGAGCATAGTTGTGCAATTACACCTTGATGCCCCTTTTTCAATAATTTTTTCATGCCATTAGAGCTTATAACCTTACTGGGTTTCCCTGTGATACCCCTTAACTAAATATATTTTCCTTCCATTGAAAATTTCATGAAAATTTCTTTAAAATTAAAATCTATTGTCCCTAATTATTGTAACCATTGGATTCCTAATACGGCATCAGCACCACCCATGGGTATATCAATCATTGGAATATTCATTACATATTCCCCCATAGTGAGATTGATATTATTGAATTTTCCTGAGCAATTGATGGTTCCTACATCTGCAATCATTACTTGAAACTCTAGCACTGGATATACAAAGAAATTGAGAGCTTTGGATAATTTATAGTGGATGAAATTATGAGTACTACCATAATCAATTAGGACTATTACCTTTTTCTTTATGATATATCCTTTGATATTGAGGGTTTGAGGAGTGATAATTCTAGCCAATTCATTACATAATATTGTGGGATTCAACTCTTCAGAAGAAATCTCTTCTATATTTTCATCTTGAGATGGTTCTTGTTCTTGTTCTTGTTCTTCTTCCTCTTCACAATCTATGTAGAATAATTTATTCTCACCACACTTATGTCCCTTACTATACTTGTTGTCACAATTAAATCATAAACCTTTTTATTTCCTTTCATCCAATTGTTGAGGTGTCAACCTTGTAGGTTGAGGTGTTTTAGAAGAAGGAACATTATTCTCTCAATAGATGTTAGGAGTGGTCCTTCTAGTAGCCATAGCCATATTTTTACTTTCAACATTTCTTGCCACCCTGAATGCATTCTCCAATGATTTGGATTCCCAAAGTCAAACCTCATGTTGAATGTTAGCCTTTAAAGTTCCTATGAATACATCAATCGAGTGCTCATCTGGAATATATGTTACCTTTATATTCAATCTTTGGAAGTTATCAATTTGATCTGCAACTGAACCCTTTTTCTTGAGATTTATCAATTGGATAAAGAAGGTATTTCTCCTTGTATCCTCATAGTGTGATATCATTTCTTCCATGAAAATTGTCCAAGTTATGAGTGATTTGCGAGAACAAAGCCATCGATAGAACAAAAATTGATTGGGTTCTAAATATAAAGAAGCAATTTATACCTTTTGTGTATGTGGAACATCATGTAGATCAAATAATTTCTCCATCTGAAGTATCCATGTGATTGGATCCTTGCCATAAAACTTCCTCATATCGATCTTAGGAAAGTGATTGGTCTTCAACCTAAAGTTGGAGTTTCTCCATTCTTGATTCATCTTCCTTGTGTCCTCATTATGAATTTCATGGGATATATTTTCACATTCAGGTGTCCTCTCTATTAGGAAATTTTTCAATCCTTCAATGATCTCCCTTTTTAAATCATCCATTTTAGTATTTATTTCCTCCAACTTAGCTTCAGTTGAATCCATCATCCCTTGTAGTTCATATTTTTGTATTGTGTTCTTTTGTAAATCATTTATGTCCTTGTGCATTTCTTCACCTTCATCAAGATTCAAAGTAGGATTGTCGAGAGGATTAATTGGTGTAGAAGTTCCCTTTTTTGGTGGCATGTTGGCCAAGTATCATTTTTAAACCTTGATTTCAAGGTGGTTCTGCTAGATGATATTTATTTTGTTATATCTCCAAAATTTCGGCCGGTCTAGGTCTGAAAAAATATTTTTGTAACTCTCTAATATTTATTCTCTGCAATACCATAGGTCTGATCAAAATTAGATGTGTCAAGTGGAATTTATGGTAACTTCCCCACAACTTGCTGAATGTTTTCCCTTCCAGGAGAGCTTACTTGTAAAGCGTTCCAAGTTCACAATATATGATATTTGATTCTGAAACGTGTATCAGAAATATTATAGACCATCCATCGTCTAATGCAAGTGGTCTCACTTAATTTGGATACTCATTGAAGAAGATATCAATGTTTTACCTGGAAGGCCTTGATCCATCTACTAAATATCCTCCAAGGGGTTCCTTCTAAAACACCGTAGAAAATAATTTATAGAGAAAAATCCAAGGTGTCTCAAATGTAGCAGGGAAACCGCAAGACCTTTAGTTCGGATACCAAATGTTAAGAACCAAATATCAAAATAGCATAAAAAGAACCTTAGAATAAGTACTCAACGCCTTGAAAAAGATAGAATTCCAGATAATAAGCCTCTTCAAGGGGGAAACCTCCTTAAACACCACATAAATTTCCAAATACAAGATGATTCCAAATGAAAAGGTCTCCTTGGTATATATAGGAGACTAGTTGGTACAATTACAACTAATGGACCCAAGATGACATAAATAAAATAACATTACTAATGTAATATGCCCCAATTAAGGGGTAATGTGCCACTATTTAGGGCTTAACAACCACTTCTTGTAGGATCATTTCCATATTAGGAAGTGGAAAATTATCTTTAACACTAGCTTTATTCAAATCACGAAAGTCAACACATAACCTGATCTGACCAGTTTTCTTTCGTACAGGAACCAGATTTGAGACCCATTCGGAATACTTTACTAGAAATATTATTTTAGATTTTAGTAACTTTTCAACTTCCTTTCTGTTATATCCCTAAATTTCTCTACACATGCATACCTGGCCTTTGGCCCTTTTACTTGCATTGTTTTACAAGCCATCACTGAGTTGCTCTTCTAAAAAACCCATTTTTTGAGGATGTATGCGCCATGTGCCAATACTTCCCGCGTACATACACTTTTTGCACCACTACAACCCGTGTAGATATGTATGTTGCGCCACTACATCACGAGTATACTTGCAAAAGTTGCAAGGAATTCTTTGAGATTACGGGCTATTGGATAGTTTCCCAACTAATCCATCGCCTATAGCCTGTCACCCAACCGAATAACCATCCTTTTCCTATATAAAAGGAGGTGTTGGGGTTTCATTTTACATATAAACATAAGAACAGTGAAAATCTTCTTGTTTCACATCCCCTCCTTGCCCCAAGTAATTGCAACCCTTTTGTGAGAACTACCTCAAAATTCCCCAATTTGCCTTCCTTCCTCCATCAGAAACCCATTTTAATTCGCAAGAAGAAGTTTGAGAGGAGAATCCATATGGAGGTGCACTTGGAGCATGGTGAAGAGGATCCCGGACCAGGTTCAGGGAGCAGTATTCAGCTTTGGTTGTAAGTGATCATTGTATTATCAATAAAAAAAGTACTTTTCTTGTCCCAAATCATGGCGTGTTGAATGTTTCTAATGATTTATGTTTTAATATTCTAACGTCTAACCCTAATTTATGTATGAATTGCATGCTTGTAGATTTTTGTTTGTATGTCTTTGAATGCAAGCCAGCCTTGGGAGGAGGCATGTAGTCAGCGAAGCTTTCAAGCATGAGAGGATCATCACCGAATGCGGAGTAGAGGTACAGTTACCCGATCCTTCTCATTTTTCTTTTCTTGTATAAGTCTGGGGTATGTTTGGGGTAGTTAGAGAAGTAGGAGAATTTTAAATGGTTATTGATTTTCCTACATTGTAAACCCTGGTTTATCCATAGGGGGGTTTTCCCACTATATAGACAGCCCGCGTACATACGTAGGTTGCTTAAGTATCAATAGCGTACCTATTTCAAGAAACTGTTTTTAAGAAGAGGTAGACAACCTCTTCCCTGATTGAGGTTTTACTTCTCAGGGCTTCTTGACAGAATTCAGTGTCTCTGTTTTTACAGTCATAGCTAGGGTTAGATGTCAGTTTGCTTGTCTTTTTGAAAGATTTCTTCTATTTACTTCTGAAAGGGTTTTAGGCGAGTCTTTAAGTTTTTGATCATCATGTTTGGTGTCTTTAGTGACTCCCTGTGATCCATAGTGGGCTAAAGGTCAATTTTCAGTCTTTTGTTGTATTTTATTTTCGCCCTTTCATTTGCTTTAAAGAAAAGAGAAAAAAGATTTATTTCAAGTTTTTTTTCCATTTTGAAGCATTTTCAAAAATAAAAGGAAAACGAGTTTTCTTTCTTAGTTTGGTAAAGTAGTTGGAGTTAGTTATTTTACTTGAAAGGAAAAAGAGTTCATTTTTAAGTTCTTTATTGATTTGTTAGAACTCAAGTAGCTCGTAGATGAGCAAAATCTCGTTTTAGGTCTTCTTTTTAAAGATCTTGAAAAAAAAAATTAGTTATGAAAAAGTTGTTTACAAAGAGCTAGTTGTGAATCTTTGTTTTTCACTAGAAGTAATTTTTCTTTCATTTTTTTTTATTCCTCCTCTTTTTGTCTCTCATACACATCACTAGCTTCACTGCCATATCCTTTGAGTTAAAAAAATCCATTTAAAACAAATGCTAATGTAAAATTAATTAGACTTTTATGTTTGTAGGGTCAATCATCTAATTTAGGGTAGAGCCTTGAATTAGGTTGGAGAAGAAACTCTTCAAGGATTATATACAAACATTGGAGTTAGAGCTAAGGAGTATAAAAGTCCAGTGACGTAAAAGTTATTCGGGACCCCCCTCTAACACAGGGGCTAAACACGAGGTCACGTGAGGATAGGCAATGGATATAACCCCTCCAAAGCCAAACTAAATGTAGTGGGGAATGCATATTGAGGATATGTCATGGGATACTATCATTCGTATTTCCTTACAAAGCTTTGTGGACCTTGAATCCATTCGAGATCCTTAGTTTTCTTCCATACCACTTTCTTTCGATACCCTTGGTAGGTTTCAGACTTGTTATCCTGCTCATTGTGGTCCACCCAACTGTCGATTGTACCCACCTGGTGACTGTTTACAATTTAGCAACTTAGTTTTCTTTATTCTAGGGACTTACACAGGTGACTGCGGGGGTATACTGCGGTACCTAAGGCAGACGTTGGGTCAAAATTTGCAAAGTATACCCAGAGGGTGCTTCCATGTTCGAGTTTCACTTGCACCAGTGAGTTGCTCTAGTGTTGGCTAGCGTAACTGTTCTTCCAACTAGATAGTGGTTAGATTGATTTATCTTATATTTTTTTTCTAGTGTGTGATTTGTGCTCCCTAGTTTTCCATAGTGAGTTAGTCATTCAATTATTTGGGTCTCTGACCTAAAGTGGTATACTGCCTACTATGTCGATCGTGAGGACTTTTCGGTCTTTCTCTTAGAAATGTGGAACCACCTCTTTATAGGCATTGTTTTTAGAACACTAGTTCGCCAAAGTCAGTGGTTGAGACTTTTACGAACTTGAACGATCCCGCAAGGGGAGAAACTATGCATAATATCTTCATGGATAAAGTTCATGATGATACCAACCAAGGAACCCCTTCGCAAGGGGATTCTTGTGCTTTTCCTTTCTTCAAAAACATTGGTGCCCCTTTGATGGCCACTTTGTACATTACTGTGTTGAATGTGGGACTATCGGTTTGGTTGGGTACCATTCCAAATGTCTTGAATGCTCTTGGTGATTCTCATTTAAGCACCTTATGTCATGGGAACAATGTTGATGTTCCTTCATCAGCAAAGTATTCTCCTCCTCCTTCTTCCTTCCCTGGTGAAAGTATAGTTACTATTAATCGGAAGTCTAAACGAAATAGAAAGAGGAAGAATAGGAAGAAGAAATCACCAACCTTTGCTAGCCATGTTGGAGATAGATCCTCAACCTCTACAAGTCATGTTGAAGACTAGCACCCAGCCTCTACAATTCATGTTGGGGGAAAGCACCCAGCCTCTGCAAGTCATGTTGGGGGGGGAAGTCCAGTCACTGCTAGTCATACTGGTAATAGGTTTGTAGGCTCTGTTAGTCATGTTATTGACCCATAACCAACCTCTGCAAGTCATGTTGGAGATGTGCAACCAACCACTGCTAGTCATGCTGGGGGCATTGATTCTGTTGAGAAACCTAGTCATATAGGATGTATGCCTAAGATCCCTTGTAAGATTTGAAAGGGAGATCACCTTACTGATCTGTTCCCTGGCCTTCCATAGGTATGAATATTGTGGTCCCTTTCTACAAGCTCTTATGATTCTGAGTCTTCTAAGGTTTCCTCACAGCCTATTCAGTCGATGGTTGAGAAATTGGTCAAGCTTATGCAATATTCGATTGATCCCACTCCTCTTTTGGGAGATGATGTGCATGTAGACCATGTTGTCTCATAGCTTATTCAGCCAGTGGTTGAGAAAGTGGTCATGCCAATGTAGTCTTCAATTGATCCCACTCTTCCCTTAGAGAGTGTTTAGCCTACCAAAGTGGTCATGCCGATGCAATCTTCGGCTAATCCCACTCTTCTCTTAGGGAGTGATGTGTCTACCAACTATGTTTTTAGCATTTCCAGTTCAGTACTTTTATAACAAAGGGGCATTCCTCTCACTTCGAGCACACCCCCTCCAAGCCCTAGGATGGTTTCCTTTTATTGGAATGATCTTGTTGAGCCTCATCTTCCTTCTTCTGCACCTTTTCAAATAAGGGTTGAAGTTAATTCAACAAACATTTATCGATGTATTGTGGATGAAGGAGCCTCTGCAAGTATTTTATCCTCCTTGGTTTGGAAAGTCTTGGGATATCTCGAGCTTCTTTCTGCTTCACATGAGTTGTTAGATTTTGACAGACATCCTAGCGAATATTTGGGGGTTCTTCCTCAGTTGCCTATCTCATTAGGTGGGAATATTGTACTTGTTGATGTTATAGTGGTGCAAGGCTCATTATATTTTAATATACTTCTCGGGCATGTTTATGTATATGCCATGAACATTGTGGTGTCTATGCTCTTCTGGGTGATGCATTTCCCTCATAATGGAAGCATTGTCACTATTGACCAACTGGTATATGATAATCACCATCCTAATTCGGTGTTAGTTCAGACTGCCCCTTTATATGTTCCTAGTGTTCGTGTAGACTCTACCCCACCATGGGTTAATTATGTGGTGTTTAATCCTTGATGTTCAATTGCTCCTGAACAAGAACTTGTTCACTCTTGTTTTCCTTCTCGAGACATGGTCTCGGCAATTGATCTGTTGGTTTATCCAATGGGGGTATGGGAGCCCTTGCTTCCCCCTCTTGGTACAATTGATCTCGTCTAGATTACTTGAGAAAAGTAGCCCCCTAGAGTCTTCTTTAAGCCCTTTTCAGACTCTTTAAACATGAAAATATTGTCAAGAGATCTTGTTTCCCTTCATGCTCTCCAAACTAAAACCTGAAGGCACATATGTCCAGTGGTAATTTACCTCTTTTTTAGTTTGGATGGTCAATTGTACGAATAAAGGTATACTCTAGGAACTTCGGTTCGCTAGAAGAGTATTCTCAAGTATAATTTTAACCCTTTTTCAGGCTTAAGGGACTAAATTTACAAAAAAGGAACCCCCATGGAGTCCATAATTAAGCTCTTTTCAGACTCCCTAAAGTTGAAAATATCACCAAGTGACCTTGTTCCTTCACACTCATCAAATTGGTCCAAAAGAATATATACTGGCATGAGTTTACCCATTTTTCTGGCCTGTAGATTATGGAGTAAAAAGGTACACCTCGGGAGATTCGTCTCACCAAGAGAGTTCTCCTCGGTAACTTTTATACTTTTTCGAGATAAGGAGACTAAAATCAGAAAAAGGTTGTGAGTCCATAGTTAATCTCTTTTCAGACTCCTTAAAATTGAAAATATTGTCGAGTGATCTTGTCTTTGTCACACTCGTTAAAATGGTTTTGAATAGACATATTTTTGGTGCTAGTTTACCCCTTTTTCAAACCAACTAGACTATTTCTGAAAAAGGTACCCCAATGGAGTCTTCTTTTACATTTTTTCATACTCTCTAAATGTGAAAAACTACCGAGCTTACCTTCTATGGGCTCGTTAAAATTATATTGAAGGGGGTTTTCATTGTGTCTTGCTAATCTCATTTGCATCTCTGTGCCTTTGGCCTAATGTCAGCTCCATGTTGCTCTCAACTGAACCTTTGAAGCATGCCTTATACACAAGCCTTGTAGTACTTTGCCTTTGTGACCTGACACCTTGACCCATGGAGGAATTTTCCCTGAGTGTCATTTTCCTGCACATGTCTCAATTGTCTAAACATTAGTCTATTCCTTGCACTTGGAACTAGTATTCTTTTGACACTCATTCCTCCTTTGTAACGTAAAATTCTTTTATTCCTTTTCAATCTCTTTAAAAAATTTGAAAAAGACAAAAAAATAGAAAAAACCCAAAAAGAGGGGACAGGAAATATATATATTTTTTTGGAATCACAATGAGTCTCCCTTGGAAAAATCACATCCTTTCGTTTGTTCGTCAAGCATTGGGATCTAATATTACCTTAGGAAGTTGTTCTCACTACATAGAGTTGTGTCCTCCTTCATTTGGTTACTCTTCCAAACATATGGAGAGTTTGTGTTGCCTCCTGCATCATGAACTTATATCAATGTCATGTTTCCTAAGTCTGATCATCTTTCGTGCTTTTTTCCAAGGGAATTTTCACCCAACCTGAGTCGTCCTTTCTGCAATTTGTCTCTTGCCTTCATTCCCGTCCATCCCGAAAGTCCAATCACGTCCTTGTACGAAATCATTGAAGTTCTTTTCCTGATCATCGATATCCTCTTGTCTTTTCCCGATGATTCATCGAAGACCTCTAGGTAGTGAACTCATACACTCATATTGCACTCCTACCCAAGTTTTTAATATCTTGAAGTTGTTTCTCAATCTCTGAAGACCTCATCTCCAACCATTAGGCGTTATTGGCTTCTCGAAGATGGATACTATACTTGTATATGTTTGGTTTTGAGATGTAGATCTGTTGTGTATTGCTCATGGCTACACTTTATATACTTGTATAAAATGGATCTTCCCAAGAATGGGTATGCTCGTCTCATAGAGACAATTGTTATTTTTGTAGATGGCACCTCCCGAACTCTGGTCCCAGGCTCACTCGTTTCGTACATTGGTGAAGATATTGTAATTTATTTCAGCCATTAGGTGCTCTTATGACCTCACACATTAGGGGGAATCTTTTATAGCCCTAAATTTCTCTACACATGCATACCTGGCCTTTGGCCCTCTTAATTGCATTTTTTTCCAAGCCATCACTGCGATGCTCTTCTAAAAAACCCATTTTTTGAAGATGTACGCACCTTGCACCAATACTTCCCGCGTACATACGCTTGTTGCACCACTACAGCCCATGTACGTACGCATTTTATACCACTACATCCCATGTGTATACTTGCAAAATTTGTAAAAAACAAAATTTTGCAAGGAATTCATTGAGATTTTGGGCTATTGGGTCATATCTCAACAAATCCACCACCTATAGCCCATCACCCAAATGAATAACCATCATTTTCCCATATAAAAGGAGTTTTTGGGGTCTCATTTTACATCTAGACATAAGAACAATGAAACTCTTCCTGTTTCACATCCCCTCCTTGCCCCAAGTAATTGCATCCCTTTTGTGAGAATTGCCTTAGAATTCCCCAATTTTCTTTCCTTCTTCCATCAAAAACCCATTTTACTTCCCAAGAAGAAGGTTGAGAGGAGAATCCATATGGAGGTGCACTTGGATCTTGGTGAAGAGGAGCTCGCACCAGGTTCGTGGAGTAGTAGTCGGATTTGGTTGTAAGTGATCATTACATTATCAATAAAAAAGTACTTTTCTTGTCCCAAGTCATGGCGTGTTGAATATTTCTAATGATTTATTTTTTAATATTATAAATTATAACCCTAATTTATGTATGAATCGCATGCTTTTAGCTTTCTGTTTGTTTTTATTTGAATGTAGTCCAGCCTTGGGAGGAGGCGTGCAGTCGACGAAGCTTTGAAGCATGAGAGGATCATCACCGGACACAGAGTAGAGGTACAGTTACTCGATCCTTCTCATTTTTATTTTCTTGTATTTTTCTGGGGTATTTTTGGGGTAGTTAGAGAAGTAGGATAATTTTAAACGATTATTGATCTTCCTACATTGTAAACCCTGGTGTAGCCATAGGGGGGTTTTTCCTTCTAGCACTTTCTGATAATATCTTCGAGGGCAGGGTATATAGGCATTTGTCTCTGCCTTACTGGTTTCATTCCTTCCTTAACATGAATGGAATTTTGGATGATGTTTGGATCAAAACCACAAAGATCCTCATATGACCATGAAAATACATCCTTGAATTCACAGAATAAATCCATGAATCTTTCTTTTTCCTCTTGTGAACACTAGGCTCCTATTTTAAGAATCTTGGGATCATCTGAGTTTCCAATGTTCACAGAGACAATGTCTCGAAATTTCCTCTTTGACTCCTCTTCTACAATATTTTCCTTTTTACCAACATCACTTGTTGAAAATGAACTCTCAAGAGGAGTCAAGCCTTTTGAAAAATTATCATCTTCCATAGAAATTACTTAGTCTTAAAAAGTTCACTTTGTAAGAAAGCACAGATATCCTCATCATTTTTGAAAACCTGGCATGATTCAACATTGTTTTATTATATGTGGGTGATAAAGAGACATAAAAGTGAAATCATGTCATTGTGGTAAAAGTTGTCGAGTAGGAGAGGCAGCAAAAACTGCCAACCTTTCAGCCATGCTATTAAGCTCCCTTTTTATGTGAGTGATTTTGAATGATAACATATTTGAAATTAAGGCCCAAATCGTCTGAGTGTACCTTTTCATGAGATTGTTATTGGGATTATAGATTTTTCTAACAATATTAACTATAAGCTATGAATCACCAAAAATGGTAATATGACCACAACCAAGATTATAACCATTTTCGATACCTTACAATGGAGCTTCAAACTTGGCAACATTGTTGGTGCAAACGAATTCTAACCTGAAAGAGAAATTATAGATTTTTCCTAAATGTGAGTAAAGGATAATCCCAAATCCATTTCCTTAGTTGGAGCTTGCACCATCAAAGTGAATATGCCACAATCCATCATCATAGTCAAACTATTCACATGGCACACCACCTTCCTCTGTGAAAATAAAATAGACACCTAGGCTTTCCTCAACATAATTGGCATTTAGATGAGGAAATTTCTCAATGGAAGGTGAGATACGATCTTCTCAGAGATCAATAACTTTCTTCCCATTCTTAGGGATAGACAAATGCGCCCCATATAAATACAAGTAACCACCCATTAAGGCTTTCCAGTCTCTCCCCAAAATAATTGAGTATTTTTTTACCGACATATCAATGACTTGAATGTTTAAGGTGGTGTGTATTTCAGGATGTGCGCAAATTACTAAGGTTACATCTTTGATCTCACCAATCATGGATTGTTGTTGATTATTATAGGAGAGCATGATTCTCACATTTTCATTTGTACATGAGATTCCTAGCTCTTCCATAACGATCTTTGACATGACACTTGGGCCTGAGCCACCATCAATGACACAACAATGGGCTATTTTTTCTAAAATCTTTATAGGAATAAAGGAAAGAGGGTAATTTACATATCTCCTAAAGTTATTTACACCTATCTTATTTACATGAGACTCTTCTTCATCGTGATCTTTCGTGAGATTGTCTATGTTGTAATTTTTACCTTCCATGAAATCTCTAAGATGTTGTTGATGTTCTGGTACAGTTACCATATCCAAAAGAGTAGCATCATTTTTTATGTTAAACAACTGATTTAAAATATTATACTTTGAAGAAGGGGTGGTGACTTGATGACTGGTAGAAGGGTGAGCAGATTGTGAGCCTGTATTTTGAGTGGATGTGGTAGGGGGAAAAGTAGTCTTGGAAGAATCAAATTTTCCCTAATTGGCATATGATTTATTTTTGGTATTGACTATCATAACATCATCTTACAGGGCCCAATATAAGATAGAAATAGTAGTTTCTATTTTCTTTCCAAAGATTCTATCCCTCGCATTTTTCTTTGTTTCACAAGTGCTTTCCTCGTGATGTTCTTCGCAAAAATTACACCACACTCTAGGCAATATGGATTTTGGCTAAAAGTTAGTGTTTGAAAAATTCCTAGCGACAACAAGTGTGGATGCTTCAATAGTGGCATCAAGAGTAATTCCCTTTCTCCCAAAATAATTCATTCGATTATTAATTTCTTGCATCAATTGCAGGATGGTAAACATATTGATTTGTTTGGCATAGTCTTCTTTAGGAATACGAGTCCTGCCTAGCTGCTCTTCGTACTCCAAACAAGTCTGAAGGGAAGATTCGATATTATCTATGGATTTCTCTTCCAATATGTGACAATAGGAAGAGGGTAAATCATTATAGTAATGCATGAATGTAGCTTGATTTTGCAGTCTGATTAGTTCATGTATTTGATTATACAACTTGTTGAAGCGAAGATTGAAAGTTTTAATGGTTTCACCTTTGTTATATGTAATATTATTGTAATCCTTTAACCGATCGATTGGGATTTTGGTTTTTACAAAAGTGGACTTGATCCAGTAGACTAATTCATCCCGGGTAGACAAAATATTCGAAGGAAAATCAAAGAAATCAGCTCAATTTGTTCCTTCTAAAGAGTTGACAAATAAGTGCATACATGTATCATTTCATTTGCACCAATGTTGTGACAAGAATTTGAGAAATCAATCAAATGTTCGTCCATATAAATGGTATCATTTCTTGAGAACTTGGGAAAATAATCTTTGAATTTAGGCAAAGAATTGGCTACAAGTGTGAGATTTAGGGGAGAAGAAACATGCCATGGAGTAGCGTTGACATATTCCTTGAATTGAAACAAGCCATATTTCTTAATTACTTTGTCTTGGGTAGTGGTGTATTAAAAAAGGATAGCATGGCTATAGATACTCCTGATTGAAGTTGAAGAAAACAGTTGTGATGAGGAATAACTATTGGTGCCACCTCCAGAACCACCGATTCATGTTCCACTACTAGTTCCTAACTTTTTGAAGTGGAGAGGATGAGGAACTGGCTGAATCAGAAAAATACTAATGGAATTCAAGTTGTTATCCTTGGAGAACAAATTTTATTCTTCCTACTTTAGGAATGATATTAAATTTAGGTGAATGACCTCATATTCGTCGAGATATATGGGAGGAAGAGGACATAAGATGAGCTAATGTCAATGTTCGTGGAGGTATTGTCTCCTTTGATCATCCAAATATTGTTGGAGATGGAATTCAACAATGATAACTTCCCAATATCGGTGTAACTCAACCCTAGTATGATAATGTCTTAGGATTTATCAAAATAAAGTAAATGGGACATTGTTTTCATTGGAAGGACCTTCAGGAATGTTGGGTTGTACAAGGGTAGGCACGGTCATGGTAAGAATCTATTGACGAGGATTTGTTTTAATCATCCTATGACGGGCATCCTATTGTTCCCTAATTCAAACTTCTTCAGAAATAATTTCCCAAGAATGATTTAGTTCAGCTTGACTATTAGTAGTTTCAAGAATGAGATTATACAAGGTAAGGGTAATGTTGGTTTGATCCTCTAGAAATTGACCTAGGTTGAGTTTTCTTTGAGTAGGTATAGTCATGAGTCAAGATAAAATTTTGAACAAGAGTATACAAGCTATAAACAGACAACAAACAGAAAGTAAAACATTAAATAAAAACAGTAAGTTTACAAGTGTACAAAAAGGACAAACTAGGGAAATGAAAATTGAGTCCTTCATCCCCAGTATGGTCACCAAAGAAAATGTTGAGTAAAATAAATGACCACTCCTCTCACAACATTTTTTTGAATCTTATTTGGCTAAGACAAGATAGGCAGGATTATAACCCTAATTTATAGCCTTATTTCAATATCAATTAACCTTCAAGTTATTTGACTTAAAGACCAAATTTTTTTTCAAAATTATTTATCAAATCCAACTAAAATAAATAAGTCTAGTTTTTTTATATAAAAATATAAAAGGAAGCAAAATCACGTAATCTAATAGAAATAAAATAGACCAAGAAAGTCGCAAAACCATCAAATATTTTATTCATTCATTCTATAACAACCAATACACTTCTCATACTTTCAAAGTATGGACCAGATGAAATTTGACCAACCTAAGTTAACATACACATAGGCCACCGGTGCCTTCAAATCAGACCAAGAATGATAAGACAACAGCCAGAGCTTGCACTCCATTATGACTTTGCACAAGAATCCTATTTAGTACTGAAAACTAATCCAGAAACCAAAAGAAGTCTACAGACTATCAAATGGAAAATCAACCTGGAAGCATATTAGAATTCAATGCCTCTTGGTCTAACTTTTTGTCACCTCCAATAGACCTTGCTATCACAAGAAGTATCTTATCTTAGAAATCAAAGATGAATGAAGTAGTAATGAAATCTTACTTTGGAATAAGAGAAAACCTTAGGGAATATAAGATGAATGAATCAATGCTTGGATGAGGGTTTTTAGGCATAAATGGAGGTCTATAGGCTTATTGGACATCCAAATTGAGGAAACCTATTTCTAGAAACTGATTAAATTCTTTTGAATCAACATCAAAATATATGGAGAATCAAAGCCTCTTATTAACCCTTTTCCAAGGACCTATTCCTCTACCTCTATTATTTCCTCTCCTTCCATGGCTACCTCTGCTGAAAAAGTTCATTCTAATGCACATTCACAAGATCAGAACTAGAGCATCATTAATCCATCATCTAAAAATTTGCAAAACAATATTTTAGACATGTCTCTATATACCACAATACATATGCAAGAAATCACTATGCATTTCATGTCCTATATCTAATAATCACTTAGAACATGGACTTAGAAGGGATCTCGGGATTCCATGATTGCTCTTATAATTAGTGGAAAATGGTAAGTATGATAAGGGAAATGTAATATGGACTATTCATTTTCCATAATTATCTCTACTAAATCATTACACTCCTATGAACATCCTTGTATATAGAACAGAGCAGACATCAAACCAACCTAACACTTCTTCAAACTCAAATAATTCTGCTATGAGACACTGTATACAATTGCAATCAAGCATGGGAATGAAACAGGTATTTGGGATAGTGAAAAGGGATTGAAATGGATGAAAAATGTCAAGTATGAAAGGAATAAAATGGACATGTTTTCATTACAATTGACTTATATCATTATCCACCTTTTGATTCCAACAGGAAAAATTATAATAACCATACAACCATAGTGTTCGATCCTAAAAGTCGATCTCATTTTATTATCCTTTCATCAAAATTCTTACCATGATTCGATTATTTTCAGAATCCATTCACATAATACTCTCATTTATTATTCATAAAAAAATCCATGTATCATTCATTTCATTATCATGGTATATCATTGTCAGCATTGAATGAAAAATTCAATGTAACAATGCCCAAGATATCAACCAGGCATTGAAAAAACAACCAAACAAGCTCCCATGTATTGAAATCATCAAATCTCAATCAAATGTACACATGTTAAACTATATATATGTGATTTCCAATACTAATATCCGACTAATCATTTGTTTCGCAAGAGGTAGGAGACATGCACCGAGCAAACAATAATATACAACATTATAATAATATACAACATCATTTGTTGTGACTATAATTGAATCCAGGGAATGAAAACCACTTTATTTTCCACCAAATATCATTGCAATAAAAGGGTAAGTTTATTTGAAATAATATAGGAAAAACCCATTTTAAAATTTTGGTTATGGTGAGGGTATCAATAATGACAGGGTTCAAACCATTTAGAACAAGATATCTATCATGGATCCCTTCAAAACGTTTAAGTTCTGGTGCGACCATTTTCCTAATATGCAAGAAAACGCTATCATCTTTTAAATGATTTTATATATCATGTACAACCAACGAGTGACAACCAGGTCGACAAGGGTTGTGACTGGAAACAGATCCAACCAACAACAAACCCCAAGTATGATGAGGGTTTTAACCCATTGGATTCATGACTCAAACTCATACTTGGTTAGGTTCAAAAGTAAAAACCAACAAAACCCCTTCCTCAAAACACAAATAAGGGTTTGCATAAGGTCTTATGATGTTGTCATTGGGGAAAAAGAATATGCATGGTGTGCACGCACTGCCAATAGGTAATACAAAATACCCTGAACAATAAACACCATAACTTGTCTTCAAGTAATTCATTGACAGTCGCAAACCAACAAATCGACATAGTAAATGTGCAATCATCTTTTCAAATTCAAAACTATCAACCATCTAATTTGATCTTCCATGCAAATGAGTCATTAAATCTAGGAGCAGAACTATTCTTTTCTTTTCTAGAAAGAAAAACAAGAAATCATTGAATGCAAGCATAGCAAGTAGTCACAGAGCCAAACATAAATTATTTAGCAAAAAATAAATTAGATGATAGGGAAAGGAAACCCTAGTACCTATTCTTGAGCGGGTTATATGGTGCCTCTGAGCAATTGTAGTGGTTATGAATACTCAAAATTGATCCAAACTAAATGATACGAATTCCAAAACCCAAGGTGTTATACCAATGGTGGTGTCCATTAACTCAGTTGGTCACGTCGTGCTGGGGTGACGACCAGCATTAAACATCCACTAAACCCAAGACAAGCCAAGTCAAAACCCAATGCAATCGTTAATTTCCAAGTAATTTCGAGCTCTTCAAAATCACGTGCCACCAACACAACCACCTATAACATATGATTGTTGACCGTATCCAATATGCATCGTATATCCAATATGCATTCCCCACTTGCATTCAAAATTTTCACAAGAACTATCAATAAATCAAAACCATGGATGATGAGTTTGTAATGTAATAGTATGGAAGGAACGTTGGGTTGGGCATATTATATGTGTTGTAAATTATATCCCATATGTGTTAAGACTTTCAAGTTTTACCATATGTAAACCTTCAAATCACCACCTTTTATCAACAACCGAGGTCATTATCACATGGAACATATTCTTTCATTTTGTATAATGTGCATGGATCATATACATAACTAATGAAATATGTAAGTGATGTGCTAAACATATATGTATATAACTCTTTTTATATAACAAGCTATATAACAAAAAAATAATCAAGTGCATTAAATAGTAAACCAACGAATCACGTCAAAACATTTTCCAATATGCACCCCTTTTTTCCATTTGAAGCCATGAGCTATCAATATCAACCAACAACCATAACTTAAATATTTTGATGATGATTTTATCCAATATTGATTTTTTTTAAGTTTTGGAAATTTATGCCCCATGAGAATTTTTTCTTTAATCTTCATTTGAAACCACCACTTTGAAACCCCCACTATCACCAATCATTTGCTGAGAAAAAAAAACAATCTCATACCAAATAATTAATATGCATACCATCAGTAAGCATCCAAGACAACCATCAGTGAAAATAGGACTAGGCGACTTCTTCTTTGAGGGACTTCATTTTAGTTACCTTCATAGTGACATTATAGGGGGTCCCACTTATAGAATTATTTAGTATATATATGTGTGTGTGTGTGTGTGTGTGTTAATTTTTCCAAAATTATCTGTTCTTTGCAATTCTTTGTAGGCTAGTAACTTCATGATGATTTTAAGAGTCAACACAGTGGAAGAGCCATATTAGAGGGCCCTATACCCCTTAGTATCGGACATTCATTAGTTACATGTGTTGGACAACTGAGAGGGGGGGTGAATCATTTGTTACCGTGCTTAAACAATCATGCTTCTTTTAAAATCTTTACAAGGAACTCAATGATGATCACAATAATGCAGGGAAATAAACAATGGCACATTCAACGTCAGTCACATATATGAGAAACACAGAGACAAATATTTCCCAAGGAAACCCATACAGGGTAAAAACCTCTTCTTCTTTATATGATAAGTATTATTTACATTCTTTACATTATCATACATATGAGCACCAACTCATTGTGAGGCTACAACCTATGGTTTTTGCAAGCTGCAACTTGCTGAGAGCACCAACTCTTTGTTTTTCTCTAGCACCCACTAGAAGGAAGCACCAACTCCCTGGTTTCTCTAGTACCAACTAGAAGGAAGCACCTACTCCCTGGTTTCTCTAGCACCAACTAGAAGAAAGCTACAACTCCCTGTGCTCAAACACCCACTTGAACCTCTGAGGACACCAGTCCTCCCTAACACCTCCCTTCCACCCTAGATTATGAATATGAAATACTGAAACCTATTACAGTGATATAGTGTTTAATAACAGCTTACCAGTCTCATCATTGTTCTACAAGATTTTGCTACTCAGACTTCCTCACTGTCTTCCAGCATGCATTCGTTGCCCATTTTGTTCTTATGCATTTTGTGCTCTGTGTGCAATTCCCATTCAATGCACCTTTTGTTTCCTATCCATTTCAGCTGTTGCACCACCCCTTTACTTCCTCACACATGCATTACTTCACCTCAGCAACAACAACCTCATCACTTCTATGTGCAGTGTACTTATAGCTTCTGTGCACCTTGTGCATGCAATGCCTCTGCCTTCTCACACTGCGTTCATCTCCTCCACATGACGAGTGCTCTGTTTGATCATCATGGTAACCCTTCAGCTTCTCTGGCTATTTGCCCATGTGTTCAGCATCACTGGATGTCATGCTGAGATTCCTCAACCTCTCTAGCATTCGAGACTCTTCGTCTTCTCTGTCTTAGATGAGCTTATCCTTTCTATTTTCAGCTACAGACTTCAATCCTCATCCAGCTATCAATTTCCTCCATGAATCATCTTCATTCCACTGGAAGATTCCTTGTAACTCTTCATCTCCTCTGGAAATCACACAGAAGTCTCTTTGCATCCTCTGGTAGAAACCATCAATGATTTCTAGCAGTTACACTGTGAGGATCAACATTAGCCCTCTGATCATGCTCATGTTCACCTCCATCATTGGATTAACTGTGAAGGGTATTGTCGTTATTTACCCGTTTCGAACTTTCGCAATTCGGAGATTCTGCGATGAGACATCTTAAGTATCCATGTCACGAGCTCTGAAAAAGAGCTTGGTTGCTCTAGCTCCCTCCTCTACGTGACCACAGGCAGTGACCATCGGTTACATCAGCAATTCACCTTTTCGGTATTTCAGCATTCGTATGATCCAATGTCTCGACGCTCCCAGTGGTGATCCCCGAAATTCCGAGGTGGAGCTCATTTGTTCTAGGTCCTTCCTCCACGTGACCACACGTGGTGACCACAACCTGCGCTAAAAGGTGTTGCAAACTCATTATCTTCATCGATCCTGATCGAAGTTCCATGATCTCGATGAATCAATGGTCCAGGTATTTTTGTGATCTCGCATCTCATTGTTCCAGTGATGGAGGTTCTCATCACTCCAAGTCACGATAGGTGAAGCTCTGAGATGGAGCTCAGATTGACGGTCCACGTTCTTGGTGAATTGACGATCCATATCTTATCATGAATTCGCATCTCGTGATTCCTGTGATAGAGGTTCTTGTCACTCCAAGTCACAATAGGCGAAGCTCCGAGATGGAGCTCAGATCGACAATTCTATTTCTTGGTGAATTGATGGTCCAGATCTTATTGTGAATTCTCATCTCGCGATTCCTGTGATGGATGTTCTTGTCACTCCAAGTCGCGATTCACGAAACCTCAAAATGGAGTCTTTGACATGCTCTGATCTTCTGCCATGCGTCCCTCTTGGATCAACGGTCAATATTTTATCGAGACTTCACAACTCCACGAGCCTTCGTTGTGCCTGATCAATGGTTCAGATTAGTCCTCGATCCGACGGTTAGGATTATTTCATGATTTTTCATATCACGATTTCAAGACTCCTGTTGTAAAAAACCTTGACATTTCCATCTCCCGATATCCAAAATCTTGATAGCCAAAACTCCGAAATGGAGTTGGACCACCGCTTCGATCTTGCACTTTAAAGAACGTACAACTTCTTCTTGATCCAACAATGATCGAAACTTATGCTCAGATCTGACGCTTGAGATCTGTCCTCCTCTTCTGTGCGTTCTTCTTGTCTACAATCAGATCTGATGGTCCTCCTTCTTTCAGGAATTTAAATGGGATCCAACAATCACTGACGCTTCTCCTCCCGAGCTTAGGCACTACATTCAACTCTATGCTAATTCCTCCTGAGCTTACTTTGTCCTTGTTTTTCCTTCGCTACATACTCTGATATTGCCATCAATGAAAAGCACATACTGCCTGTAAAGCATGCCAACCATCCTCTACACTATCTCTTCTGATCTTATCAACGTTGCTCTGCAACGTCTTCCCAAAATACTTCTGGTGCCCATCTATTACATTCTTCCCCGTCATCATTGTTGTACTTGCCATCAATGGTAAGCATACGCTGCCTATAAAACATGCCAACAATCTCCCCCTTTGGCATTGATGGAAACAAAGGCACCCAGATTCTTTTCTCCCCCTTTGACATCAATGTCAAATAAGAGACATGTTCCCCCTGAGCTGTTGCAGTAATTTTAGGAGGCATTAGATATTCAAACAATACAAAAATCCCCCTAACAAGATGGACTCTTTTACGTGTGAGACAAAATGACACCCAACTTCTATCTGAGATATTAAAAAGGTGTCTTGGCTAGGGGTTTACTAAAGATATCTGCAATTTGTTATGTAGTGGGAATGTAATGGACTTGAAAAATCTGATTGGTGACCTGCTCTCTCAGAAAATGATATTTTATGGGAATATGCTTGGTCTTGGAGTGGAAGACAGGATTTTTAGACACACTGATGGCACTAGTGTTATCACAATGAATTGGGATCGGTGTAGTGTATTTAACCTCCAAGTTTGCAAGTGTCTAAATCGTCCATAATACCTGAGTGCAACAGGTAGCAACAGCAATGTACTCTGCCTTTGTGGTTGATAAAGAAATGGAGCCTTTCTTTTTACTAAGCCATGCTACTAAAGAATCACCCAGGAAGAATGCTCCTCCACTGGTGCTTTTTCTCTCATCGACACAGTTTTCCCAATCTACATCTGAGTAAGCAGTTAACTGAAAATTCTGATTTCTGGGATACCACAGACCATAAGTCATTGTTTCTTTTAAATACCTAAATATCCTTTTGACAGCTTGCAAATGAATTTGTTTAGGTGCAGCCTGATATCTTCCTACCATTCCTACAACATGCATTATGTCTGGGCCAAATGTTGTGATGTACAACAGGCTGTCTATCATTGATCGATATGAGCTTTGATCAACATCAGGTGAATCATCATCCTTGCTTAATTTACATCCAGTTACCATAGGTGTAACCACAGGTTTAGAATCTTCCATTTGAAACCTTTTCAGTATTTCTCTTAGATATTTTTCTTGAGAAATGAACATCCCTTCGGACCTCTGAGTAATTTGCAGACCAAGAAAAAATGATAGTTCTCCTATCATAGACATTTCAAATTCAGACTCCATGGTAGAAGCAAACCATTGTACCAATGAATCCTTATTACATCCAAAGATGATGTCATCTACATAGACCAATACGATGAGAAAATTTGTATCCTCTGTTTTAATATACAGATTGTTGTCACTTGTTTCTCTCTTGAACCCTTTGTCTTTGAGATACGTATCCAGTCTATGATACCAGGCTCGAGGGGCTTGTTTTAAACCATATAAAGCTTTCTTCAACTTGCATACTAAGTCATGGTTATTAGACAGTTTGAAACCCTCTGGTTGTTCCATATAGACTTCTTCACATAAATCTCCATTTAGAAAGGTTGACTTGACATCCATTTGATAGACTTTAAATCTTTTATGACAAGCATAGGCAAGAAACATTCTGATAGTTTCTAATCTTGCTACGGGTGCAAATGTTTCATCAAAATCCAGTCCTTCTATCTGAGCATAGCCTTTACAGACTAACCTTGCTTTGTTCCTGATAACTTGTTCTTGCTCATTCAACTTATTCTTAATGATCCATTTGGAGCCAATGACATTTTTACCTTCAGGTCTTTGAACCATCTCCCATGTATTGTTTTTCTCAATATGATCAAGTTCGTCATTCATTGCTTTAACCCAGTGGTCATCTTTGTTGGCTTCATTAAAATTCTTGGGTTCCAGCATGGATATGAAAGCTATATGATATTGTTCGGTGTTTTTGATTAGCTTTCTCCTGGTTTGTACACCTTT
>ML786663.1:51753-66032 GCA_009831015.1 Picea engelmannii
TTATAATAACTATATAAAATACTTAGAAATTTGAATATTTTTATAAAAATATCGCCAAACATTTATAGTTGACATATGAAGGATTAGTAAGATTCGCCAAGGTTTCTACATTTTAAAATAAATTTCCATCCTTAAAATCATCCTTGTAGACAATCATGCTTCTTTTAAAATATTTACAAGGCACTCAATGATGATCACAATAATGCAGGGAAATAAACAATGCCACATTCAGCATCAGTCACATATATGAGAAACACAGAGACAAATATTTCCCAAGGAAATCCATACGGGGTAAAAACCTCTTCTTCTTTATATGATAAGTATTATTTACATTCTTTACATTATCATACATATGAGCACCAACTCATTATGAGGCTACAACCTCTGGTTTTTGCAAGCTACAACTTGCTGAGAGCACCAACTCTTTGTTTTTCTCTAGCACCCACTAGAAGGAAGCACCAACTCCCTGGTTTCTCTAGTACCAACTAGAAGGAAGGACCTACTCCCTGGTTTCTCTAGCACCAACTAGAAGGAAGATACAACTCCCTGTGCTCAAGCACCCACTTGAACCTCTGAGGACACCAGTCCTCCCTAGCACCTCCCTTCCACCCTAGATTATGAATATGAAATACTGAAACCTATTACAATGATATAGTGTTTAATAACAACTTACCAATCTCATCACTGTTCTGCAAGATTTTGCTACTCAAACTTCCTCACTCTCTTCCAGCATGCATCCACTGCCCATTTTGTTCTTCTACCTTTTGTGCTCTGTGTGCAATTCCCATTCAATGCACCTTTTGTTTCCTATCCATTTCAGCTGCTGCACCACCCCTTTACTTCCTCACACATGCATTAATTCACCTCAGCAACAACAACCTCATCACTTATCTGTGCCATGTACTTATAGATTCTATGCACCTTGTGAATGCAATGCCTCTACCTGCTCACACCACATTCAACTCCTCCACATGTCAAGTGCTCGGTTTGATCATCATGGTAACCCTTCATCTTCTTTGGCATTTTTCCCACACGTTCAGCATCACTGGATGTCATGTTGAGATTTCTGATCCTCTCTGGCAGTCGAGACTCTTCGTCTTCTCTGTCTTAGATGAGCTTATCCTTTCTGTTTTCAGCTACATACTTCAATCCTCATCCAACTTTCAATTTCCTCCATGAATTGTCTTCATTCCACTGGCAGATTCCTTATAACTCTTCAGCTCCTCTGGAAATCACACAGAAGTCTCTTTGCATCCTCTGGTAGAAACCATCAATGATTTCTAGTAGTTACACTGTGAGGATCAACATTAGCCCTCTGATCATGCTCATTTTCACCTCCATCATTGGATTAACTGTGAAGGGTATTGTTTTTATTTACCCGTTTCGAACTTTCACAATTCGGAGATTCTATGATGAGACATCTTGAGTCTCCATGTCATGAGCGTCGAAAAGGAGCTTGGTTGCTCTAGCTCCCTCCTCTACGTGACCACAGGCGGTGACCACCGGTTACACTGGAAATTCACCTTTTTAGTATTTTGGCATTCGTATGATATAGTGTCTCGACACTCCTAGACGCAATCCCCAAAATTTCGAGGCAGAGCTCATCTACTCTAGGTCCTTCCTCCACGTGACCACACGCAATGACCATAGGCTGTGCTAAAAGTCACTGCGAACTCATGATCTTCATCGACCCTGATCAACGTTCCACGATCTTGATGAATCAACGGTCTAGATCTTTTCACAATATCGCATCTCATTGTTCTAGTGATGGAGGTTCTCGTCACTCCAAGTCGCGATAGGTGAAGCTCCGAGATGGAGCTCAGATCGACGGTCCACGTTCTTGGTGAATTTACGGTCTAGATCTTATCGTGAATTCATATCTCGTGATTCCTATGATGGAGGTTCTTGTCACTCCAAGTCGTGATAGGCGGAGCTCTGAGATGGAGATCAAATCAACGGTTCACGTTCTTGGTGAATTGACAGTCCAAATCTTATCGTGAATTCACATCTCGCGATTCCTATGATGGAGGTTCTTGCCACTCCAAGTCGTGATTCACGAAACCCCAAAATGGAGTCTTTGACATGCTCTGATATTCTTCCACGCGTCCCTCTTGGATCAACGGTCAATATTTTATCGAGACTTCGCAACTCCACGAGCCTTCGTTGTTCCTGATCAATGGTTCAGATCAGTCCTCGATCCGATGGTTAGGATTATTTCCCAATTTCTCATATCACGGTTTCAAGACTCCTAATGTAAAGAACCTTGACATTTCCATCTCCCAATATCCGAAATCCCAATAGCCAAAACTCTGAAATGGAGTTGGACCATCGCTTCGATCTTGCACTTTAAAGAACGTGCAGCTTCTTCCTGATCCAACGATGGTTGAAACTTATGCTCATATCTGACGCCTGAGATCTATCCTCCTCTTCTGTGTGTTCTTCTTGTCTACAATCAGATCTGACAATCCTCCTTCTTTCAGGAATTTAAATGGGATCCAACAATCACTAACGCTTCTCCTCCTGAGCTTAGGCACTGCATTTGACTCTACGCTAATTCCTCCTGAGCTTACTTTTTCCTTGTTTTTCCTTCACCGCATACTCTAATTTTTCCATCAATGACAAGCACATACTGCCTGTAAAGCATGCCAACCATCCTGTGCACTATCTCTTCTGATCTTATTGAGGTTTCTCTGCAGCGTCTTCCCAAAATAATTTTGGTGCCCATCTGTTACATTCTTACTGTACTCAATCCATCATCGTTGTTGTACTTGCCATCAATGACAAGCATACGATGCCTGTAAAACATGCCAACAACATGTCCTTCTGTGTAACAACCTGTACACCAAACTTGTGGTCAACCTACTTTGGTAAGGGTCAACTCTTCAATTTTTTCAGTTAACACAAATATTTTACCTTGTAATTGTGCAATATTAACAACTTGTAGAGGCCTCGTGACTCTTAATTTCCCCTGATAACCTACCATAACCTCAATCTTCATAGATTTCTCCAGTGCTTAACCCAAATTATCTATCGTTTGTCGTATTAAATGGATACGAGTTAAAGGTAACAGCCCCTGAATAAACCTGTCTCTCTGATGATCCTCATGGATAGGGTTTGTTAATTTCCCTATTGCATCCTTAAATAGTTGGTTGTATTCCGAAGCAGACTCACCATCTCTCTACTTTATCTCCCTCAACTTGGAGAGAGATTGTTGTTCTAACTGAGGTAATCGAAATTCCACTATAAATATCTACTTCACTTGAGCAAGTGTGAAGGCTTACCCCTAAGCCCCTGGCTTGATTTCCTTTATATACCATTTCAGATCCCGACCTCCCAGGGTATTCTGAAACTCAACTAACTTTTTCTCGTCTAGAGTTCCACGAGACCTCTAGATGGCTTTGCATAGAAACCAATGTTTCTCGACATCCTCAACCCTTTTAACCCAAAATTTAGGGTATCAGTTGAAGGATCTTGCATGTTGATTCACCATTCAGGGGTTTGGAAACCCTACTAAAATGAACTCCAAAGGTCCCAGTTGCAAGATAACCAGAAAACTTACCCCACTTCCATCACTACTAATACTCTAACTTGTTGTACTTGAAGGGTTAGAAATAATAGAACTTATATAATGGTTTATTATATAAATTACCATATTTGTAGATGGTGTTGGGGAAATCGGTAATTCAAGTCTAGTTCCTTTACCTTTGGAACAAAAATATTTGATCTAGAGGGTGTTGTTTAGTTGCGGTGTTTCATTTATCCCATGATGCAATTTGACATCTTCTGGTGTTGCAGGTTCTGATTCTCCCTAAACTTCCTCGGGGGTTCTAGCTAAGTATTCTTCTTCAGTGGTGACATCGATCCTTGTTATTCCATCCATCTCTTCTAGAATCCCTTCCTCTTGTATTCTTCTTCCTAAACCTTCACCTCTTTCACCAAACCTTTCTTTTAAACATCAATTCACCAACCTTCCTCATCTCTGCAAATTGCACAACTTTTCTAGCTCTTTCCTATGACTACTCTCAAATCCTATCTCCTTCCACGATTGAACGAACATCTTCATCACTTTTCTCATATGTTTCCTCTATTTCTGCCACCTATTTTCAAAAATAACATCCCTCCTCTGAGCTTATTCCTCCCTTGTACTTTTTTCTCGATGACCCCCCATGTCTCCTAGAAAATATTCCTAGACCTGAATCATGAACCCTCTCATAAATCACCCTCCCTGTGTGTAGGTGGTTACACCACCATATGAACTCAAGGAACAGGTAACATTCCTTCTACCACTAATAAAACCTTGATCCATAGAGGGATTTCCCACAACATTCTTCCTTAGCTCCTTCTTTAAATATGGCTTCGACTGTTGAGAAGGATTGATGATTCTTTGCAACAAACTGGATAATATAACCCTCCAAAATAGTTTGCACCCAAAAATCCACGACATGGGAGACATGATGATCTAACCAATGAAGAACCATTAAACCTTCAATGGTCCAATTATATCTCTTTTTGACTCGATCTTTGTATTCAGTATCTTCATACTATCAATCTAACCACTGAAATACTTCTTCAGGGAATCTAATCCAAAATATCTCATATTAATCACTAGCAGACTCTGAATAGAAGACATTGTTGTTTACAACCCTAAATATTTTTTGTTGCAATGCAGATTCCTACTGTATGAATGCATCACACCTTATTTCCCACCAATTCTCATTATCAAACTTATAGATCTGATGAGGCATCCTCTAAAAACTCACTTTAAATATCAGGTCTCGACAACATAACCATTTGTTGGCACAAAATTGAGACCAGAGTTCTCAAAGTTTACCAACAAAGGCACCATTGTAGTCTATATGTGTTGGTATATTCAACCCTTCCGCAAGGGAAGGAGGTCACACGTGAAGCATAGCCGTGATTTCTGTGGTGAAGTCAGTTAATGAGAATGCAACATTGGGTCTAACTTAGCACCTCATAGATTCATACATTCATGCTTAACGATTCACAGAGACAATGATCAAGTACATAACATACATAGAGTAAATAGTTTATGCGAAACAATCATGTATCCATGCACATCATAACCAACTCATGAAAATAATAGGGACCAAAAAATTATCATCATCAACAATCATACAATAAGTATATCTCTCATGTAATAGCTTGCACAATTAAATATAGTCATGAAACCCATTACAAACTCAAAAAATTTATTGTGCAAGCATAGTAAACCCATTACAATAAGCCATCATGATTGTGATGCTTGATCCCAACTCTAACAGTATATCTCTCCTATATGCTCATTCATTAACTCAACCTCCTTCTTGACAGACTATCTTCTTATTTATATCTTTCCCTTTGTCACTTCTTGCTATATTTTCATCTTTTCTCTAGCATATGTTGCTTGTCCAATTGTTTCATGGTGTTTTTCCACTGCTTCTTTTTCTTTTACACTCTAATTTAGATTTTAGTCAATTTTCTCTACTTATGATTTTCCATCTAGTATCCGACTCTTTTGACTACGTCTGTTACTTGTCATTTTTTAGTTCCACTACTCGTCATCTCTCAATTAAGATGCAATGCATTTCCCCAAAATTAAGCATTCCAAAAAATGAAGGGCCCAATAGCAACGACTCAATCTAAATCTTCACACAACATAGAGATGTTATGAAAACATGAACTAAGCTTTTATATCACATCAATAATGTGTGAGTTCTTACAACGTGACGTGATTGGACCTCCTCCAATTTTTTAATACTTACATCAACCATCGACTCGTTAGCAAAAGAGTTTGCCCATTCCTCATTGACACACCCAGTACCGAAGCTAATCACTTGATCTTCATGGATACATACAAGAGTAATTCATGCTTTCATTTCTGATACAATAGTTCATGATTTCCTTGCCGATATAACAGTTTTTTTTTTCTAGATGATACAGGGACAAGACCCTACCAAACTACCTTTCGTATTTTGGCCATAAATTTTGTCTCCGATACCCGTTTCATGCATTCCTTATACCGTTGGAAAGGTATTTTCAAGATATATAAATTCATGGTAATATTATTGGAGAAATTCCTCACCAACATTTCACATTTTTCATGATTAATATCTACCACATTGTCGACAGCCGCAAAGAAAGTAGTACCTCAACCAAAAGTAGAGGAACCAAGAACGAAACTCATGGACGCATATATGAATTCACACTTAATTAATTCCTCAGTTATATCAGTTCAAATGCATGATTTTAATAGTTTATACTAAAGTTATTCTATGGTCACTCACCTATTGCATCTGGAATGCTTCCAAGTACCAATGATAAATGAAGGTCCTGCTCACCAACCCGGATAGGCAATGTGTGAGGGAAGAAAACCATGAAGGCGCAACTACCACACATCAAAGAAATATACCAATATGCATCAATAACCTCGAAAATATGATCTTCCACTGAATATGATATATAAACACCAAAAACAATAGTTGTCGCAACAACGAGGGAGTAGAGAAAGGGAACCAAACTCGAATGGTTGAAGAAGAATTATGAATCCCATTATGGTTGAATAACAAACCTAGAGAGAGAAATGTTTTCCCATGTCAAGACCAATATTCATGGTGGGTGAGGTGCACTATGGCCACAATCTATGATGTACCACCAACACTAAAAGACAAATTTGAAATGTAACTTAATATTATACATAAAATCATAAACATTTATGTTTCCCTTGTTCTCTCATCATTACGAAGTGGATAAGGACAAAAGTTTGTAAATGAATGGTCATAGGGGGAAGGAGGAAGGCCAAGATTCAAGTTGAAAATCAATAAATACAGGGATTGTATCCAAGTAAAGGGATTTTGTCTCTTTGATCTTTCATATACTATTAATGAAACTTTTAATGAGGAGAAGCTTGTTTGGCCAAGCTATTTTTTGAAGAACTTTGATTCTCGTGTTAGACATATTGTGGACTATTCCTTTGTGTTTTTCTCGGCACTCGGGTTGTGTACGAATGTACATCATATTACAAACTATTATCATGTATGTTTGTTGCATTTTTATTTCATTTCTTCAGGGGATATTTGTCTAAATTTGTGGGCATAGGAATGTAAATAATTGTTTAAATGCTAGACTACTCTTTTTTTGCAATTATTTATTCATACTCGTGTCTTTTCTCTATGTGAAATAATTCTCAAGCCATTAACAAGAGCATGGTTGGTTCTATGTTTTCCTTCTAGTTAACTTAGCTTCGTCTAGATGCATGCATCGTATATTAGCTACATTTCATTCTTTTTCTTAGAAAACCTTCATAGGTGGACCAGGCCACAATTGGTAAACCCAAAACCAAAAATGCTTATCAATCCAAAATCCATATATGTTCCCTATTCCAAACAGTGAGAGGTTTGACTGGGACTTCTTATTGGGGGTGACCCTTGTTGTTGACGAAGGGCATTTTTCCCGCGTCAACAAGTGCTTGTTGAGAAATTACCCAAAAGCATGTGTGAATGTTGTTTTATCACTTCTATTATAGCTATATTTCTTGGACCCCCTAGCTGAAATAGGTTTGGTTGGTATTTGTTGGATCCCTAGAGGGGATGAGGATTTTATAAGAGGTTGTCATGTACAGAAGTAAATTTTGTCCCTTGGGTTGTGTAGACTGATGAGGAAGAGAGTTGGGTGACTAAAATTGTCGTAAGAGTCATGCAATTGTGAATTTACTAGGTATTGGAGTGTTTGAGTTAAAAATAATCAACCATATGATCCATTATTCTTATGAACTCATATCCCTAGATCGAGGGTTACATTCTTCTAAGAGAACTATTGCAGCATATTCTATGGTTGGGTGGAAGATCTGTCAACTATAGCTAGTTATAAAAACCTATATAAAGATAAGTGTTATGGACACAATGTTAATTATTTTCTTAATGTTTTGTTTAATTGCTACTTTTTATTCTATGTTTTGTGTTTTTTTAATGCTATGTATTCTTAACAATTTGCATTTACAATTTTAAAAATTTGTATAGTTGCTTGAGCCTGTATGATATGCTTCACACATTCATTTTTAAATGGTATCATAGTATATAATTTTGGTTTGGTAATGGGTACATTACAACTATAATAATTGTAATATTGATTGTCACATTGAATACAAGTGTTGAAAGCTACATCCCAAGATGAATCCAAAAGAACTTTAAGAAGGATGTGAAAAAGAGGAACATTCTAGTCATGGATTCAAGAAACCAAATAGAGAGTAGCTTGAATGAAGATGAAAATATTATGTACACTACAATGCAAAAGGAGGTGAATTTTTGTATCCTTCATCCCATGGAAGAGAAGGATATGACTAAACTCTTCCATGTTAATATCCATGTCAAGAAGACAAAAGTAGATCCTCTATTTGATTCCAATTCATAGGAAACCTCATAGTAGAATATCTGGTCAACAATATTGGATTGTAAGTTCATGACCATCCTCACCCCTATCCATTGGGATGGGTAAATAAGCAAATCTATCGAGCTAAGGGTCACTAATTAGTGTAAGATAAAATTTTCTATAAGTGAAAATTATATTGATGAAGTTGAGGTAGATGTAGTACCACTTGATGTGTTTGGTGTAGTCTGTAATACCCCTAAGTTGAACCCTAATTGCAAATGTATATATAGATTGGTGGCCATGATATTTTGGGCTAGAGTTTCTTTGTATATATGTTTTGAGGCAAGAGTGTCTTTGTGGTTATTAGGCTCGAGAACCCAAATGCTAAAAGGATAGTGAGCCTATCATTGTAATATGTAATCACACTCAAATTTTTAATAAAAATGCATCATTTTTGTAGCCCAACCAGACAAAAGAGTATAGAGGGATAGAACTCCACTAGAAGGGAAAGGGGGGGTAAGAGTCTAGAAAGAGGGACTAAGCCAAGGGGGATTAAGCCCGAGAGAATATGATATTAAAATTTCCTAAATTCTAAGTTATATGATATTTAATCCTAAGTCCTAAGGATGCGGAATGTATCATCCAAGTGGGGAAAAGGTAGTTCCCAACATGACAGTGTCGAGTTGGGAACATGCATACATAAAGTGGGGAAATAATGTATTTTCCATCGTTCTTCCATCATTCTCTCATTATTATCTCATTCATCCTGCCCATTTGTACCTTATTTCCACCACCATTCATACATGTATTGAGAGCTTTGGGAGATAATTGTATCCAGTAAATTTGGGTAGTTTGAGTTGAAGAAGCAGGTTGTCAAGCATGTGTGTATACTGAAGAGGTGGGTTGTGATACCTGTGAGCATTCTCTCTGGGTGAGAGAATTGTCATGGATTATTTTCCATGTGCATTGGGAAATAGCTACAGATCTCTAAGACTTTTTGTCTGACCTTGTTGAAGTTGCAAAAGGGAACTGGGATAGTCAAAGGATTTTTTAGCAGAGAATGGGTACACTTATTTAAGTGGGATAGGTTTTGGGAAATGAGAGGTTTAGTCTAGTTGCAGTAGTTGGAACCTTGACCTGAGTTTCAATGTGCTCATTAGACCTTAGTCTGGCTTAGGAAGCCTGATATAGTGGGAAAACCCCCCTACGGACTACACGAGGGTTCTAAAGTGTAGGCAAAGCTAACCTTCTAAAGTCTCCTACTTTTAACCACTATCTCGAAAACACCCCACATTCATATATAAAGCACAAAGTATAGGGATCCAGTAGTCTTACCTTGAACTCCATGTCCAGTGTCAATCCCAATGCATCCAGTCGCTTCTCGATTGCAAATCTCCTCCCAAGGATGACCTGGATTCACCAAAACACAAACAAGAAACTATGAGCAATCATTCTATATATGGATTAATGGGTTATATGTCATAGCAAAATGTAAATCGTACATAGAGATAAAACACATCATATGGTGGGACATAAAAAAAGTACTTCTTTATATTAATCTCATAATGTCATTTACAAAAAGAGATTGGCAACTGCTCCTCGAACCTGGTCCTAGGCTCCTCTTCACCAAGCTCCAGTTGCTTCCACGTATCCTTCTTCTCTCACGCTTCTCTCTAGAGAATAGGCATAGGTTTATGGATGAGGAAAAAGGGCAAGAATGGGGAATTTTGGCTCAAACTCACAATGTGACTGCAAATTCTTGGGGCAAGGGGGGATTAGGAAATGGACAGAGTTTCACTACTTTCATGATTCTCCTTAGAATGGGACCCCAAAACCTTCTTTTATATGCCAAAAATATAGTTATTTGGTTGCGTGATGGGCTATGGGCAGTCAATTGGTTAGAAAACTACCCAAAAGCCTGTATTCCCTTGCAAATTTTTATTTTTTGCAACTTTTGTGGGTATACACAGGTTGTAATGGTGCAACTAGTGTACGTATATGTGCAGTAATGTTGTAGCTAGCATACATATTCGATCAGTAATGGTGCAGGGCGTGCACATCTTCAAAAATTTGGTTTTTAAAAAGATTTATTTAGTGTTGACTTGGTAAAAATAGTAAGTAAGATGGCATGTTGCTAGGTATGCATGTCTGGTGAAAATTAGGGTTATAACAGATGCCCCCTAATGTGTGAGGCCAGAAGAGAATATGATGGCTGAAATACATTAGAAATATTTACCAACGTACGAAGCAAGTGAGCCTGAGACCAGAGTTCAGGAGGTGTCATCTGCAAAATAACAATTGTCTCACTGAGGCGGGCATACCCATGGTTAGGATGAAATAAATCATGGATGCCAATAAAATACACTACAGATCCATGTCATATAACTATATAAAGTGTAGCCACGAACATTACACAGTGGATCTACATCTCAAAATCAAAATATATACATGAATAGTATCCATCTTCAAGAAGCTAATGACGCCTGATGGCTGGAGATGAGGTCTTCAAAGCTCGAGAAACAAATTCAAGATCTTCTAAACTCAGCTTTTTGGGGAACATACAAGAGGATCTTGGTGATCAGGTAGAGAACTTCATTGATTTTGAACAAAGACTTTGATTAGACTTTCGGGATGGTCGGGCATGAGGACAAGAGACAAACTGCAGAAGGGCCAACTCAATTTGGGTAAAAAATTCCCTTGGACAATAGAACGATGAAAGATGAGACTCGAGCAGCATGACATTGACATAAGTTTATGATGCAGGAGGCAACATAAACTCTCCATATGTCTAGAAGAATAACCAAACGGAGGAGGACATAGCTCTATGTTACGAGAACATCTCCCTAAGGTAATATTAAATCCCAGAGCTTGACGAACAAACAGAAGGATGTGCTTTGTCCAAGGGAAACTTATTGTGTTTCCATAAAAAGAAAATACTTTTCCCATCCTCTTTTTGGGGTATATTTGATTTTTTTTTCCTTTTCAATATTTTGAAAGCTTGAAAAAGAATAAAATAATGCTAGGTTACAAAGGAGGAACGAGTGTCGCAAACATACTAGTTCCAAGCGTGAGGAACACATCATGTGCAGGAAAAGGACACTCAGGAAAATTCCTCCATGGGTCAAGGTATCAAGACGCAGAGGAAAAGTGCTACAAGGCTTGCGTATAAGGCATGCTTCAAAGGTTCGTTCGAGAGCCACATGGAGTCATCATTAGGCCAAAGACATAGGAATGAAAATGTGATTAACAAGACACAATGATAACATCCTTCAATGTAATTTTAAATGAGCCTAGAGAAGGTAAGCTCAGTGGTGTTTCATTTTTAGAGAGTTTGAAAAAGCACAAAAGAAGACTCCACTGGGGTACCTTTTTCGTAGATATTCTAGTCGGTTTGAAAAAGGGGTAAATTAGCACCGAAAAGACATCTATTCAAAACCATTTTAATGAGTGTGATAAAGACAAGATCACTCGGCAATCTTTTCAATTTTAAGGAGTCTGAAAAGAGCTTAAATATGGACTTGCTGCCTTTTTCTAAACTTAGTATCCTTAGCCAGAAAAAGGTGAAATTTACTAAGGAGAACTCTCCCAGCAAGACGAATCTCCTGAGGTGTACCTTTTTCCTCCTTAATATACAAGTCGAAAAAGGGGGTAAACTCATGCCAGTAAATGTTTTTCTGAACCAATTAACGAGTGTGAAAGAACAAGGTCACTCGACGATATTTTCAATTTTAAGGAGTCTGAAAAGAGATTAACTATGGACTTTGTAATGGATGTTCTTCTTGACTGGTTTAACGAGTGTGAAGAAACAAGATCACTCGATGATATTTTCACTTTTAGGGAGTCTGAAAAGAGATTAACTATGGACTCTGTGGGGGTTTCTTTTTCGTAAGTTTAGTCCCTCGGGCCCGAAAAAGGGTTAAACTTATACCTGAGAATACTCTTCTAACAAAATGAAGTTCCTAGAGTATACCTTTGTTCGTACAATTGACCATCCAGACCAAAAAAGGGGTAAACTACCGTTGGACAGACATGCCTTCAAATTTTATTTTGGTAAGCGTGAAGGGAAACAAGATCGCTCAGAAATCTTTTCATGTTTAGAGGGTCTGAAAAGGGCTTAAAAGAAGATTCGTTTGTTTTATGAGAGTCCCAAGGGTGAGGCCAAGAGTGATAATACATCATACATGTGAAGGCTCAAAATCGTAATCAAGACAAGACTAAAAGATATCCCGAGCCTATAGTCATTAGCGATGGCATGGGCACCAAAATGCAACCAGGATCTACCTAGGGAATCCATGTGAGAGTAGTCTCTACCACCAAATTATGACACTTCTAGAGAAACAATGACGGTTCTGTGTCGCAATTCGGTGGGGTCTATCCTATGGTAAATAGAAAAAGACAATGAGGTGCAACAAGTGGAGGTGGAATCCTAACTTAAATGCACAAAGTTGGGAAAAAAAAATTCACCAAAGGACCATAAAAGTGCCCCAACTCCCAAAAAGTTCGTCGAACCAAAAGTAAAGTGTATCATAACATCCAATGAGAAACTCAAGAACCACGTTACATGATTTTCAAGCCAGAAAAAATGACAACAGGGGTCAAACAAAATGACAAAAAAGAGCCAAAAAAGTCTATAAATAGAAGTTGGCAGCTCATTATCACCATTGCAAATTGAGAATCGACCAAAAATCCAAAAACACCTCTTTGTGAAATAATTTGATTCTAGGAGCTTCAGTGGACGAAACAAACTTTCGCTTGGACCATGTAAGTACAATCTAGTCCCTCTTGCATTCCCATTTTTCCTTTTTTCATTTCTTTTTTTTTTTTAGAGGGGCTCACACCTTTAAAAAGGTCGGCCCTGCGTGTACACAGGTTGTCAAAGCACAGATCGCATATGCACGTGGGTAGTGAAAATTATTCTCGTGTACATAAGCGATTGTCCTCAATAAATCCCACGTACATCCTCCAACATATGAAAAAATTTTAAATGCATCATTTGACTCTCCTTTGAACTTGTCATTTTGCAGGATGTATGTCCATTGGAGAGAGAGAGACCATTAGGACATTGATTCAATGGTTGAGGAAGACCCCGTTGTTGTCACCGCATTAAAACAATGAGGGTTGTGGAAATTATTTTGGTGTCCACTCATGCAGGCACAACCTAGGCTGTTGAATTCCTTGGTGGATTATTGGAACCCAGATGCAGAGGATTTTATGCTCGAGGGACAATCGTTGACTCCAACGACTGAAGATATTTATTATCTGACTGGCCTCTCGAGGAGAGGGGAACCAGTCAACCTTATTTATTTTCTCTCTGGGCCTCACAACATTTACGAGTTGATTGAACAACATTGTGAGGTCAGAACAGATAAAGTGGGTTCCCAGGTACCGACCAACAAAATCACCAACATGTCACTAAAAGTGATAGTTTTACTTATTGGGTGGATCACTGGATCTTTGGCTTTACATCAGGCCTCTTGGGTGCATATGCATTGTGCATTATAGTGCTTAAATGCATGAGTGTTCGATTGGAATAAAACCATGCTAGAGTGCATGAAGATACATCTCATGGAGTGTCATGGGCAGAACAACAAGAAATTCAGATTTGGGACTATTCTTTGCTCTTTCTTCTTTGAGAGGGTACCCGGTCTTAGTCCCTGAGAGACTATACAGGGGCATGTAGCCTCCTTCCCAATAGTGTGCAGGTTGGAAGCATTGTTGCCATGATAGGGGGAGGGCAGAACATCGAGGCCTTTGATGATACATTTTTTGACTAGTGTTCTTGGCAGATTCTGTCTATAGAGGACTACCCCTCTGTCAGGATCAACTTCTCAAAATATCCTGACATGCACGTACCTCTCAGAGCGGAGCGAGGAGAATTAGGTATGTTTTTCTTTAAAAAAATATATTTATTTATT
>ML786663.1:68007-85591 GCA_009831015.1 Picea engelmannii
AAGAAAGATTGCAGAGCTCCAAAGAAACAAAGAGATGGACAACATGAGAGAAATCAGGAAGCAAATGTAACAGGTGATGTGTTACAAGATGCTTTGATTCTTTCTGTAGATAATATTTATGAGTCTTGGGTAGTAGATTCAGGGTATTCATTTCATGCCACACCCCATAGGAAACATTTTCTAGATTATGTTCAAGGTGATTTTGGACAGGTTTGTTTGGGTGATGATGCACCATGCAAAATTGTTGGAATGGGAAAGGTAAAAATAAAGCAATGCAATGGAAACCAATGGTTGTTGAAAGAGGTAAGACATGTTATATATTTAAGGAAAAATCTAATTTCAACAGGGCAGTTGGAAAGTGAAGGTTGTGTATCCATATTTATAGATAAGATGTGGAAGGTCATCAAAGGATCATTGGTGATAGAAAAAGGAGAGAAGGTAGGTACATTGTATTTAGTACTTGTAATACTGACTCTTCTATCTCTTTAACTTCTACAGGATTGGATACAGCATTGTAGCATCATAGGTTGGGACACATGAGTGAGAAGGGTATGCATATTCTTCACAAAATAAATTTGTTGCCAGATCTTAAACAAATTGATTTGGACTTCTGCGAACATTGTGTTTATGGAAAACAAAAGAGAGTTAGATTTCTCAAAGTCGGAAAAGAAAAGAAGAATGAAAGGTTAGAGCTTGTGCATACAGATGTATGGGGACCAACTCAAGTATCATCTCTTGGTGGCTCTCGTTATTATGTTACTTTTATTGATGATGCAACTAGAAAAACTTGGGTTTATCGCATTCAACAAAAATATGATGTTTTTGATACTTTTAAGAAATGGAAAGCTTTAGTTGAGAATGAGACAGGAAAAAGTTTGAAGTGTCTCAGATCAAATAATGGAGGTTAATATTGAATCAAGGAGTTTGATGATTATTGTTCATACCATGGGATTCGTAGAGAGAAGACAGTTCCAAGAACACCACAAGGAAATGGTGTGTCAGAAAGGATGAACATGACAATCATGGAGCGTGTAAGGAGTATGAGATTGCATGTCAATTTTCCCTTACAGTTCTAGGTAGATGTTGTAGATATTGTTGTTTACTTAATAAACAAAGGACCTTCAATCTCTTTGGATGGTAGAATTCCAGAAGAGGAATGGACAGGAAAAAAGGTAAACTATTTGTTTTTGAAAACTTTCAGTTGTGAAGCATTTGTCCATATTAATAAAGAAAATAGAACAAATATTGAGTCTAAATCCAAGAAGTGTACCTTTATTAGATACGGTGTTAATGGTTTTGGTTATCGATTATGGGATTATGAAAATAACAAAATCATTAGGAGTAGAGATGTCATATTCAATGAGAAGGTCATGTACAAAGATCAGTTGCAGGGAAAGAAACGGGAAGAAGAAAAACAAGAATACATAGTGCTTGATGAGATCACTAAAAAAGAAATTCCAAAGGAACTTGAAAATAAAATTGTACAACAATAGGAGCAACAGGTACCTCAAACACCTACAAGTGTTGTTAGAATATCTACCAGGTTAAGTATACCCCCTGAATGATACTCTCCTTCATTGTATTATTTATTGTTGACTGGTTCTAGTGAACTAGAATGTTATGAAGAGGCAATGCAGGTAGACACCAAAAAGAAGTGGGAGCAAGGCATGAAAGAGGAAATGGATTCCTTGGAAAATAACCAAACTTGGGACTTGGTTCATTTGCCTGCGGAAAAAAGAGAATTGCAGAATAAATGGGTTTACAAGTTGAAGGAAGAAGATGGAGGAGAAAAGCGGTACAAGGCTAGACTTGTTGTAAAGGGGTTTGCACAAAAGAAAGGTAAAGATTTTGATGAAATATTTTCTCATGTTGTTAAAATGACTTCAATTAGGACTATTTTAAGTCTTGTGGTAGTAGAAGATTTGCATCTTGAACAGTGAGATGTAAAAACAGCTTTTCTCCATGGGGATTTGGAGGAAGAGATTTATATGAAACAACCACAGGGGTATGAGGTCAAAGGAAGGAGAATTTGGTATGCAGTTTGAAGAAGAGATTGTATGGCCTAAAGCAAGCTCCAAGGCAGTGGTATTTGAATTTTGATAGGTTTATGACAGAACAGGGTTATAGTAGATGTCATTCTGATCACTGTGTTTATTTTAAAAGGCTAGAAAATGGAAGCTATATTATATTGCTATTGTATGTAGATGACATGCTTGTTGCAGGGTCTAATATGAAGGATATAAATATTCTCAAGAAGAAATTAGCCAATTCATTTGCGATGAAGGATTTGGATGCTGCAAAGATAATCCTTGGCATGAGAATAACAAGAGACAGAAAAATTGCAAATTGACATTGTCTTAGGGTGAGTACACAAAGAAGGTGTTGGAGAGGCTTAGAATGCAGAATGCAAAACCAGTTAGTACACCTTTGGCCAGCCATTTCAAATTAACTAAGGAAATGTGTCCCAAGACACAGGAGGAGATATAATACATGTCCAGGGTCCCCTATTCATCAATAGTTGGCATCTTGATGTATGCAATGGTTTGCACAAGACCAGATATTGCACATGCAGTGGGAGTTGTGAACAAGTATATGAACAATCCAGGTAAAGAACATTGGGAGGCAGTAAAGTGGATTCTCAGGTAGTTGAGAGGTACTGCTACTCATGCATTATGTTTTGGAGGTTCAGACACTTTTCTACAGGGATATGTTGATTCAGATATGGTAGGTGATAAAGATAGCAGGAGGAGCACCACAGGGTATGTTTTTACTATAGGTGGAACATCAGTAAGATGGATTTTGAAACTGCAAAAGGTTGTTTCACTTTCAACAACAGAGGCAAAGTATGTTGCTACTACATAGGCTAGTAAAGAGATGATTTGGTTACAAAGGTTTATGGAGGAATTGGGAAAGAAGCAGGAGAATAGAAGGTTGTATTGTGACAATGAGAGTGCAATTCATATTGCAAAGAAATCATCCTTCCATTCAAAGACTAAGAATATATAGTTGAGGTACCATTTCATATGATCTGCCTTGGAAGATGGAAATTTGAAGTTGGAAAAGATACACACTAGCCAGAATCCTATAGACATGTTAACAAAGGGAGTAACCAGAGAGAAACTAAGTTCCTGCTCAGTTTCAGTTGGTCTTCAAGAATGAAGATGAAGAGGAGAAATTTTCCAGGTCCAAGAAGGTTCAGAGTCCATCATATACAACAACGGTGGAGTTGTTGAGATCAGTCTCCAAGTGGGATATTGTTGGTTGTGGAGCCTGATTATGTTTCTGATTCATAGGTCCTTTCTTTTAGCCATGTTTATAACCCATGAAGAATTTACACCCAAAAAGTATGTACACTCTTCCATGCAGGGGAGTGCAGAGGGGGGGTACCCCCTCTGTGGATTATGGGGGCCCTATCCCCCCAGTTGGGGGGTTCGGCAGCAAGCAGGCCCCCGGCGGGGGTTCGGTGGCAGCGTCCCCCGACGGGGGTTTGGGGGCGAAGCCCTCAAAGGAAAAATTGTCTTGTAAATGTATATTGTAATTCCATTGTAAAACTGGACCGTTCATTATAAGGTCGCAGATCTAACGGTAGAAATTATGTTAAGGTTTTTTTCCCTAGAAGGAAGCCCTCTATTATGAGGGAAATTTATTGCGGCTATGCATTATGGCGAGTATTTTATTCTGAGAGAGGAGACTATGAGAGAAAGAAGAGGAAGTTACAGTGGGTTTTTCTATAGGTTGTATCCCTTCATTTTGTTGGATAATAATAAAGGAAGGACCTGGCAATTTCTCTGGTGGACGTAGCCCACACTGGGTGAACCACGTAAATATGTGTCTCTCTTGTATTGTGTATCTTCTGTGTTTTGTTTCCACATTTGTTTTATTGTATTTCTTTGAGGTCATGTTTTTCTAACACTATGTACTCTGATACTTTCAATATATATATATATATATATATATATATATATACATATTTTTATGTCTTATGGGTTACATTTATTTACAAATGTATTTACATGTGTATGTGTGTGCTTTTCTTTACATGTGTGCAATATGCCAATCTAATACTTGATCAACTAGAGTATTTTTCATTTCATTCAATCTATGAGGAACATGGATATATGTAATGTAATCAAAACAACATTCTAAGAGACGTACCCTAGGGAATCGTCGATGTAGAGTAGGATCGTAAATGTGGTAAACCCCATTTAACTGGGACACAACCAATTGAGCATCTAGGTAAACCCAGAGGTAAGAGATACCATGTGACAAGGCATCACAAAGCAACTCTATTACTACACTGTATTCGGCGACATTTTTTGTGGCGTCACCTAAAAAAATACCTCCAAAAGATAATAACTGGCCTTGAGGTGTGAAAATCACCCAAGCTAGAGAAGCAGCCCTCCAAGTGTGTCGGCTAGCACCGTCTGCAAATCCAACGAACATGTATGATTCACTTAACAACTTCCACAGTGAAAATATGACATCAAAACGAAACATCCATAAAACCAAATAGACAAAAACTAAAAATGCATAAGAACTATACATATGTATAATAAGTCACCCAAGGAGACCCACCTATGAGTAATACTTCTTGAGGTAGAGCCCATTTCTAGGCTCCACTAAATCTTTCCCTTCAAAGTCAACCAGATGATAAGCACCCTTCTTTAAAACTTCCTTCACAATGAACGGTCTCAACCACATGGGTTTGAGCTTGCCTTCCCCCAGGGGATCATTATCTTGGTCATAGAATAGGACAATTTTGCCTTCGAAGAAAATCTGAGGATGAACGGACCGATCATACTGAAACTTGACTCTTTGCTTGTGAGCCTTGTTAGCTGAGGTTGCATCACGTCATTGCTCATCGAGTTGCTCGAGATATAATAAGTGTTCCTCAAGTGGTGAAGTGTCTAGAAATAACTGTACTTCCAACTTAAGAGATGGGATCTAGAATTCTATAGGCAAGACTGCTTCCAACCCGTAAACAAGTTGAAAAGGTGAGAAACCAATGACAGTCTTTATAGACGTTTGGTAGGCCCACAATGTTTAGTATAACATCAAATTCCAATTTGACTTGGCCGAATTGATCGTTTGTTGTAGAATGGTCTTGAGTGATTTATTCCCAGCTTCCACCTGACCATTCGCTTATGGGTAATAAGGTGATGAGTGTTCTTGCCTCAACCCAAGATTTGATGTTAATTCATACATCATTTTGTTCTGAAAGTAAATACCATGGTTAGTGACAATCTCCTTTGGTACGTTGAACCTTTCTATTATCTTATTAAACAAGAAGAGAGTTATTGTCTCTCCATCATCTTTGAACATCGGCATAGCTTCAACCCACTTGGTTAAGTAGTCTACTTCTACGATGATATAACGGTGTTCCCTAGATGAGGGGGGGTGGCATGTAGTATAATCAATCCCCCACTTGGTGAAAGGGCCAACTTTGATGATGGGAAACATAGGAGCAAGATGTGCCTCATCTTCCGTGAGAAGATCTAGCACGGGTGGCACTTCTTGACTTATTCAAATCAATCTTTGATTAGCATCGACCAATAGTAACCGGCTCATAGAATATTTTGGGTTGTTGCCAACCCAGAAAAATGACCACCACATGCTCCAGTGTGGCATTCGTTAAGCACGAGTTATGCTTCTTCATGGGTGAGACATCGATGAAGGATGCAATCTATACCTCGAATATACAAAGTGTCTTCGAGAATAAGATAGTTTTTTTTCTGATGGTGTATACATCAATGCTCGTCATGAGAAGAAGAAGAGGGACACTTCAAATTTTGGAGATGGACTAGTATATCTCCATACCATGGATCCGAAGATGCGATCAAAAACATATATCCTTTAATAGGTGACTCTTTGGGTATAACATCTCCTGACTCGACCGGAAGTATCGAGATGAATTCTGCAAAGACCAATGACTTTTTGGAATTTACTTAAACAAAATCCAAGTCAAATTCCTGGAGGATAACTATCCATCTACTGATATTTCCACCAATTACACGTTGTGTCAACACATATTGGAATGGATTCACAAAGGCAATGATGGTGGTCTTGTGAAACAAGATATAGTGACGGAACCATTGGACAGCATGAACTGCTGCCAACCCAAGTTTGTCAACATGGGAGTAGTTGAGTTCTAGTCCAACTAGGCATTGGCTCAGGTAATAAATCATGTTCTCTTCAAGAAAATCATCCTCTTGAACCAAGACCATGCCGATGGTCGACTATGCAGTGGCCAAATACAATAAGAAGTCATTATTATAATTGGGTAGCCGAAGCAGGGGGGAAGATGTGAGGGCGTGTTTCAATGCTTCAAAAGAGAATTGAGTGGCTTCATCCCAATGGAAAGGAATGTCCTTCTTTAGTAAACACATGAACCCTTTTTTGATCTTAGCATAGTTTGTGATGAAACGCCGTAAAAAGTTTTCTTTTCCTTGTAAACTCTGAAGCTGAGGGAATGTGCATGGGGAAGGAAACTGTACTATGGCCTCAACCTTTAAAGGATTGACCATGATCCCTATTGTCGAAACTATGAAACCTAATAAACGACCTGATGTCATGCAAAAATTGCATTTGTTTGGATTCAAGCGAATCCGATAGGAGCGACATCGCTCAAAGATAAGTCAGAGGTGTGCGGGATGATCAAATCTCTTGCAAGATCGTGACGCTAAGTAATCCAGATAAGCCTCGACTAGGTGTTTGATATCATGGAAAGCATAGGACATGGCCCGTTGAGAAATGGATCTAGCATTCTTCAGGCCAAAAGGCATCTTGTGATAAGCAAATGTACCCCACGGATAGATAAACGTTGTTTTATGTTGGTCCTCAGGTTTGATCTGTATCTGATTTTATACTGAGAAACCATCCATGAAAGAAAAGACCTCGTAGCCTGTGAATTCATCGAAAATCTTGTCAATAAATGGAGTGGGGAAATTATGCTTTCGACGAGGCTTGTTCAAATCACGGAAGTCCACACATATGCAAATCATACCCTTCTTTTTGTTGACAGGAACAGGATTCGACACCCATTGCGTCAATTGGACGGGGTAGATGAAACTAGCTTTGAGTGGTTTCTCTACTTCAGCCTTAATAGTTTCTTATTTCTGAGGATTAACTAGATGAAGCTTTTGTTGGACTAGCTTGGCTTCAGGGTAAGTCGTGATTTCATGTTCAATGATTCTTGGATCAATGCCTAGCATTTCCTCATAAGACCATGCAAAAATGTCGCAGAATTATTTAAATAACTCTGTATATATTTGAATCTCATCACAGGAACAGTCCACTCTAATGAAGACATTATCCATGATGCCAAGGATTATGGATATATCAATAGATATTGTTTTAGTGATGGTTTCCATATTACCCTTGACATAAACTGTGTGCGTCGCCAGAGAATTAATAGGACAAGACTTATCTCCAATCATAGTCAACACAAATTATTTTTCTTCTATTCTTCCTAACTCTGGGAGGAAGTATGATCTGTGATGGATATCATCCTAGGGTCTGTCTAGAGCACTCAACGCCTCTAAAATCACCTTGTCATAGGGTAAGACCAAGTCTAAGGAATTGGTAGTGGCAAGGGAGCCTTGAGCCTAGGCAGGCTCGAGAACTGGATCTAACTCTGGTGCAGGAGTCAGATCGGGTTCAGTTGAAGCTTGCTGGACTATAGAGTACATAACTTCTACCATGAACAAGGTCATGGACATGCCATGTTGCTCTGTCCCATCCATCATGGCTAATGGGGAAGGAAGAATCCATGGATCATTAAAGTAAGTCTTATGAAACGACGACACTGAAAAGATTTTAGCCTTAGGCTGGTCAAGGACAACCGATATCATTTTGACATTGCCGAAAGGAGGTGGGTAATAGAAAGTACCCATGAGAGGTGGGTAGAAACCAACCCCCACATTGACGATGCTCGACTATGGGTTATCAATCATCGGGACCATGGATGCTCCCGATGAAGGGTCAGGTCTGGAGAAAGACAATTGATCAATGGTCACAATTCGGCCCTCATGTGGAAAAAAAAAGACCCAAAAAACTGTAGCAACCACTGCATGCTTGGAATATGTCCAACTCCTTCCTAATAGGAGGTTGTATTTGAGAGGCACATCGACCACTTCAACTTCGACGCACATGGTCTTCCCTTCTAACTGCACGGGGAAAGAAGGAATGATTCCATGTGGTCTGAAAGAAAGATCATCGAAATTTGTGAGAAGAGTAGGTGAAGGAGACAGAATGGGTTGGCCAATGGCCTTGCAACATGCCAACAACATCATGCATGTCGAGGCACCCTCATCAACCACTGTGCAGAAAATATTCTGGGTAGACGATTTCGTGGGGTGACCCACTACTATCTGAAATGTGACGTGGTATAGGAGACGAGGTTTCAAGTCGGTTGTATCAAGAGTGATAGTTCTCAGATTACATGTCTCGGTGGATCCTAAGGTGGCTAACAGGGCCTTTCTCTATGAAGGGAAACTTTGAAGGACCTCCAAAGCAGACATCGTGCAAGGGGTTTCTAAAAAATATTCCACCACAGAGTAGTTTTGGGTGGCCCTCGTGTTTTTATTATGTGAAGCTTTCTTGAATGCCCCTTTTGGGATGTGCGTCATTGTTTCACCCATCATTCTCTCGATTTGGAGAGGAATAGATGGGTTTTCGACTTCTTTTCCCTTTTTTGTAGTACTTGGTGTTCCACAATCATGTGCCCTAGTAGCTATGTGAGCTTCACCTTTCAACATATAGATGTTCGAAGTTGAGGAATTCTTATATGACGGAGGGGGTCCCTGACTTCCCCCATACGCGTTTGCAGAGGCTTGAGTTAAATTTTTTCCATGAGGAAATGGGTTTCTTAACATTCCAGGCTACTATTGCGCCAATAAATTTTGGGCCTCCGCAAGTTGAGGGCACAGGTGAGTCGAGTGGTCTTCCGCACAGAGGTTGCACGGATACTTCGACTTCTTTATCTCTGTGTTTCCCCCGCCAACATTATTGGTGGGTTTTTAATCCCCCTTACCCTTCTTTCATTTCTTTTTCTTCCCTTTGTCCTTCTAGTTGGCCTTTGGGTTTGTCAATTTCACGTTGTGTACATACGACATCTGAGTAGGGGGAGCAATTGAACTAGGAGTTGGGTTGGCCACTGTTTGTTGTATTGACAATTGTTGCAATTATTTTCACAGTAAATTAATGGGATTTTCTTGTGTTAAACCAACAATGTCGTCAGCTTGTGGTCCAGACTTATGTATGGTCTTATCAAGAATAGACCATGGCGCATCTAGAAAAACTTTGTAAAGAAAACCATACTGAGAGTAAATCAAATCTAGTTGTTGAGGTCTCATTTTCACTTATTCCTCCGAAAATACCCCCGATGTTGCTACGTCCTTGGATAGATAGGGTACCAAAGACTTAAGGAACCGTTCCAGTAGGAATGTTGGTGGAACTGGTACTTTAATCAAACTCATCTGGCGCCGCCATTCTTGGATGTGATCAAAGATATGGTCGACCTTTGTCTTCTCAAAGTTGGCCAAGAATTTTGTGTCGGCATCGTATCTCACAGGTAATTGAAAATGGTTTAAGAAAACCATTGCCAATTCGCCAAAAGTAGAGTATCTTGTGTGGTCGAGCTCGATGTACCATTTCACGACACTCTTGATAAGAGTGCATTGAAATAGACACAACTGAATGGAGTCATCCGTCAAATAATTAGACAAGCACATAGATTAAATGTGGTCACATGATCGCCTCGATCTTCGTTAGGCTTGCCTTCGAACTTTGGAATGTCTGAGGGAAACTTGGTCGGCATGGAAGGCCAACGTGGATCATGACAGATTGGGTCATTCAATAATCTTGACAAGTCTGGCAAATACAAAGTTGTCATAAATGGTATCTTGGGTTGTTGAGTATGTACAGGAGGATAGGAGCCAGCAATTTGGTTGGCACCAGGTTTCCAGAAAAAGTTAGGCTGTTGTCCTGGGTTCTGGTAAAATCCATGGCCTAGGCCAACATTCGAATGATGTTCTTATTGCGACATCATCGGTTGACTCTCGTAGTAGGACTTTGAGGGCTGAGAAGGGATTTCTCCCGACATAGTGTTCCAAAGGTTATGGAAAGGGTTTCCCCCTACCGATCCGATGGGCATAGGTCTTGAGCCTTGCCCGGGTTTCCATTGACCATGGAAGGGGTTTCCCCCGGTCGGCATCCTTGACGAGGGAACTAAACCCTGCAAAGGATTCCAAGGTCCTTGAGAAGTGTGTGCCCCCTGTGCAGGAATAGTACCCTACACAATATTTTGTGATCCAAAAAAAGGGTTTCCCCGAGCCGAGGTGGTAGTTGATGAGAATGTGTTGTTACCAAACGCGTCGAACAAAGAGAATAGAAAAGAACCCACCGGTGTGGTACTAGAAGAAGGTCCTTGAATACCTTCTCTATACATGTTGTAGTTCATGGTCGGCTAGACAGGTTGTTGAGGAGCATCGTCGAGTGAGGGAGACGATGGAGGTATATGACCCCCTTCGTAAGGGAAAGCATTATAAGGGGTTAAGGTGCTTCTCATGGACCCTTGCAGAGGATCATTTTATCTTTCTGCCCCCAGACCCAAAGTATGTAAGGTGGAGTAGGAGAGGACCAAGTTCGTGTCAAAGTTGGGCATCCCATATTAAAATAGAGGGCCCATCGCACTCTGCGTAAACGGTGGAGTGATCGCCTCCATGGATGGAATCAGACCACTTCCCTAGGTAGAGGCGGTCGAGACCATAGTGGCCTAGACCTACAAAGGTGATTTAGGATGCATAACACACCCATTTGTGGCAGCCGTAGAGGGATTATGAGGACTTCCTGACGAAGTAGAAGCATTTCTTCCATTGTTGCTTGTAGGATTATCTGACGCTCATGATGTGTTACCCTTGGAGGGGAAATCTTTATCATAAGTGGCACCAACAAGTTAGTGATAGGAGAGTTATATGGACCGAGAGCTTCCACTCCAAGTTCAGAAATAGTTGGTCCCTTTAAAAACGAATGTTCTCCTCTTAGAGATGGCTTGGGTACAACTTCCTGTGGCCCGGTCACCTCAAATGACCCTTCTTTGTTAAGTCTTCACCTCCACGGTGGTGGTAGTGGCTCCAAGTTAACTGAAGGCAGGCCCAAAGGCCTCTGCAATTGGTGGAGCTCTTGATATTCCACTGTGTGAGAGGATCAATGACACACTAAGGATTTCTATCGTTTAAGACTAAAAAACGCACTAGAAAAATCTCCTATGAGATGAAGCAAGCAAACCACTATTACTAGTTGGAAGAGAAATTACAACAACCAACACTAGAGAAAATTAATAGTGCAAGTGCAACTCGAACACGAAGGCACCCTCCATGTATACTCTACAAAGCGTGGCCCAATGTCTACCCTAGGTACCACAATATACCCCCACAGTCACTTGTGTAAGTCCCTAAAATCAAGGGAAACTAGGTTGCTAGCTCATGAACAACTACCAGGCGGGTATAGTCGACAGTCGGGTGGACCATAATGAGTAGGGTATCAAGTCTGAAACCTATCAAGGGTATCGAAAGAAAGTGTTCTGGAAGATGACTAAGGACCTTGAATGGATTCTAGACCAACGAAACTCTGTGGCAAATGCGATCAACGTAATCCCAAGATAAGTCCTCTATATGTATTCCTCTGCTACGATTGGTCCAACTTTGGAGGGATTATCTCCGCTACCTTTCCACACGTGACCTCGTGTTTATCCCCTATGTTACAGGGGGGTCCCGAATAGTTTCCACGTTACTGGACCTTTTCACTCCCTAGCATAGACTCATATGTTTTTTTTATAGCCTTGAAGAGTTTCCTCTCCAACCTAAATCAAGGCTCTAGCCTAATCTAGTTAATGGACCCTACAAACACAAAGTCTGATTAATTTTAATTAAGCGTTAATTTTAAGTGGTTTATCTTAAGTCAAAGGAATGAAAATGAAACTGATGGTGTTTGTTAAGAGACAAAAGAGAAGAACAAAAGTTGGAAACAAAATTACTTTTTTTTTCAACAAACAAAGATTTGCAAATTGAACACTCTTTAACTAAGTTTTCTAACTAACTTTTATTTCTAAGATATTTTAAAAGAAAAAACTCAAAACTAAATTTCTCTTGACTATGAGCTACTTAAATTCCAAAGTATTCAGTAAAGAACTTAAGAAATCACTCTTCTTTCTGAAAATAAATAAATAAATAAATAAATAAACTGACCTAACTACTTAACCAAACAAGAAACTAAAAACTTTTTTTTTTATATACTCCAAAATAAGAAACTTGAAAATCAATTGTTTTATTTTCTTCTAAATCAAGTAAAAAGGGAAAAGTGAAGACAAGACAAGAACAAAAACTAACTTCTATTCTACAGTGGCTCGTAGCGAGTTACTGACAATACTAAACAAGTTAATCAGAAAAACTCACAAAACTTGTCTCAAACCCTAATCAAGAAAACACAAGAAAATTGATAAAGAAAAAGCTAACTACTATCATACCTAGGCCAAAGATTGTAAAAAACAAAGATCAGGGGTAAATCAAGAAAACCCCTGAGAAAAATGTCTTCACAGGGAAGAGGATGATTGCCTCTTCTTTAAAAAGATTTTCCTGACACATGCACACAACTGATACTTCAACAGCCTACATATGTACATGGGTTGTCCAAAGATAGGGCGTGTATGTATGCGTTCAGACCCACTGTAGACCACGTACACCTTTTTGAATTCTCTAAAAAGAAAAAATTAACATTCAAGCATAAGCAGGGATTACTTTTATGGAAGACCAGAATCCCTTAAAGACACAGAAACTTACTGAAACTCAAAAATAGTAAATAAACCAATTAAAAATACCCAAAAACATAAATCCCATAAAAACCCTAGAGGCTCCCCAGTACGGTCACCAATTCTCCTATAGTGGGAAAACCCCCCTACATACTACACTAGGGTTCTAAAGTGTAGGCAAAGCTAACCGTCTAAAGTCTCCTACTTTTAACCACTATCCTGACAACACCCCACATTCATATATAAAGCACAAAGTATAGGGATCCGGTAATCTTACCTTGAACTCCACGTCCGTTGTCAATCCCAATGCATTTGGTCACTTCTTGACTAAAAATATCCTCCAAAGGCTGACCTGCATTCACTAAAATAAAAACAAGAAATTGGGAACAAGCATTATATATATGGGTTAATAGGTTAGATGTCATAACAAAATGTAAATCGTACATAGAGATAAAACACATCATATGGCAGGACGACAAAAGTACTTCTTTATATTAATCTCATAATGTCACTTACAAAACGACATCAATGACTACTCCTCGAACCCGGTCCTGGGATCCTCTTCACTAAGCTCCAATTGCTTCCACGTATCCTTCTTCTCTCACACTTCTCTCTAGAGAATAGGCATAGGTTTATGGATGAGGAAAAAGGGCAAGAATGGGAAATTTTGGCTCAAACTCACAATGTGGCTGCAAAATCTTAGGGCAAGGGGGGATTAGGAAATGGGCAGAGATTCACTGCTTTCATTATTCTCCTTAGAATGGGACCCCAGGACATTATTTTATATGCCAAAAATATAGTTATTCGGTTGGGTGACGGGCTATGGGTGGTCAATTGGTTAGAAAACTACCCAAAAGCCCGTATTCCCTTGCAACTTTTTATTGTTTGTAACTTTTGTGGGTATACGCGGGTTGTAATGGTGTAGCTACAATGCATATGTGTGCAGTAATGGTGCAGTTAGTGTACATAGGCGGGCATTAGTGGTGTAGGGAGTGTACATCTTCAAAAATTTGGTTTTTAAGAAGAGTTATTCAGTATTGGCTTGGCAAAAATAGTAAGATGGCTTGCTGCTAGGTATGCATGTCTGGTGAAAATTAAGATTATAACAAAACCTTTCCTAGTGGATTTTCTAGCCTCATATCAGGGGTGACCTGCTGAGAGTTTATGAGCAGCAGAGTCTATGGCTAGGAGGAAATTATAAGGTCTACATGCAATTGGTGAATTAATAAAAATAAAAGTGTTATTTATTTGTGTTTTTATGCTATTTACTAAGTGAATGCTTATGTAAATTTTGTATGTTTTATTATACATGTTTATGCATGAAATTTATGTTGCTTGAATTGCATAATTTTTTCATATGAATAGCATGTTATAAATTAAATGGTATCAAAGATAGAATTTGTGTGTGGCATGGACTAGATTGGAACTGGCGATGCTAAAATGTGGTACCAGAGCTCCATTTTCAACAGTAGACCTACAGTGAAAAAAATATAGAGCATGGAAGTGTAATTTATAGATTATGCATGCAATTTTTATGATAGAATGTCGGAAAGAGTATGTCTGCAATTTGTTTGATAAAATTACTATAGTGAAATTGGGGAAATTTCACGGGTAATTTGAAGAGAAATTGTGCCCAGATTTTTCAATCGGCCTCACACAAAGATAATTGGTGTTTTCAGATGCTTATTGGTTATTTTCAGGACTATAACTATTTTAATTGGGGATTTCAAAGCGCCTATGGTAAAATTGGGCAAAATTGGGCAAAAGCCCCAGTTTCTGCAGTAAAATTTATCGAAAACTATGATGGGGAAAATTCAAATAACTTGTGCAAGGGTCAAATATATTTACACAAGGTTGTAATTGGTCGTATAGATATTAATTACATATATCTAATGGAAATAGAGGAAATAATTATGAAATTGAGTGTTTTTGGCAAAATTAAGAAAAATCAAAATTTTACAAAATTGGAAAATTTTGGGAATTTTTTTGTATGATTACGTCAGCATGATGTGGAATCCATGTGTCAATTTATGTGGTATAAGGGTGATATATACTTCCATGGTGGTAAGTCCATGGTTTCATGTGGAAGGCAATGGGGAATCACGGTCAGAGTTTTTTCCTACCTGCGAAACCATGCTTACAGAATGTGAAATCCTAATTTTGAGGGGGTCCCCTGGTGGTTTTGTAAACCACTTGGGGGGGGGGGATGAACGTGGGACCATCACATCATAGGAAAAAAAATTGGTTGTTTCCATTTTTTACTCCCCCCCCTTTGTTAATGGTCGACATGGTGCAGGTGGGGAGAAACGCGACCCTGGTCGTTTATCGTCATCAACCCCTTATGATGCTCCATTGTTAGAATAAAGTGGCATGCAAGTTTTCTCGCTAAGGGAAATGGGTGTGATATGGGGCTTGGCCTTCATCTTAACCCAATTAATAGATTCCATGTAGGAAACGAAGGGTTTTTGGGGAAAAAACTAAAGAATGTGCACGCCCATAGAGGTAAGGAAAGGAGAAAGAGAGTGGATAGAAAGTGACACACGATGGCGGGGAAAGGCTAGGTGTGTGAGGAGATGGTGTGGAATCATTATGGGAGTTCCAGGTGGACCAGGATTCCATTTCATCACCCCATTCAATGGAATTTGATTAAAAATTCTCAGAAAACAGTAGAATGTGAAAAAAGTTTCTATTATTTACACTTGTGCCCTGGAAAGCATTTATCATCACAATATAGAAAAGACCCTTGAGTTGTCGTTCATCCATTTATGTTGGTGTTAACTTGTGGACCTTAATAGGAGTGGCCTAAGGTGTTGGATAATTGGTTTTCATTGATGTCAACCCTGGCCAATCCTAGAAGAATCCTCGAACCAAGGTTGGAAACATTTAGAAGTGATGGGTGTATTTGGAGAAGTCTCCAAAGTGGCCCCCTTGTGGCGTATATTTAATCATGGCCCTCATAGGAATATTTTTTGAATAAGTATACAAGAATCCTTGGAAATATGGCTAAGTGGTTAAATGGTTGAGAATCCCCAAAGGTGTGGTCATGAATCCTGAAGTTGTTTGAATAAAAATAGGATGAAGGACATGACACGTGCATGAAAAACCATCATAAATGGATATTCATCATCCTGTCATTTCCAACAGTAGGTGGTACGTCATGTGGTTCCTCATAGTTCAGGATATTTTCCCACTTAAATATGAACCCCCGAAAGAAAATGAAGAATCCCCATATCTAACAACAAAAAGTTACAATTAGGCCCCTAAAATGTGTTGCAAACAAGAAGTTACAAGTCATCCCCATTGCAACGAATATTAAAATAAATATAAAGGATGTTTTTGGTAAAGTCGACACCAATGGAATAATCATTAAAAAATTAAAATGAATTTTATTTTGGTAAATTCGACTCTAAAAAAAAGGTGCCAGATATAGTATAAATAAGGCACCTAGGAGTTCATTTGTTACATAAACTCAAGTGATTTTTATCTGAGGTGACCAAGGAGATATGAGGTGAATTTTAGAGGGAATATGAAGTGAATAAGGGATAAATTCCAATGGAGGATGAAGTCTTGTGATGATGTGTTCTAGGGTATGTTATTTAAAGGTCATCTTACCATTTTCGCTATAAAGTTTTTTTCTAGTATGATTCAGATAGTGAAACTTGGAGGATATTGAAAATATATAATAGGTTACTTGTGGTAAAAATTTTAGCTTCTGGGTCATTTTATTTTTGGAGATACACTCTGTGGTAGATAGGTTTTTTACTAGTCCTGGAACTAGTCTCAAACAGGTGTTCTAAGAAAAATAGTCACAACTTCTTCATAGAGGATCCAACTTCTATGAGACCAATTGTATTAGAAATATTATAGTCTGTAGTATGTTGTGTGTGATTTTCATAACTAGATATCAAATATTCAGTGTGTGGAATTCTCTACAAGTTCACTCTCTAGAATAGGCAAGAATTCAGAAAGGTGTGCCATTTTCACTATAGCTCATTTTTTAGGGACGATTCAAGGAGTGAAACTTGGAGGAATTTTATAGAAGATATCGAAGAATATTGGGTACAATTTTCATACCTTTATTCATTATAGGTACATATTTATGCATTTTGAAAGTTAGGGTTTGAGACTAATCCAAAAACTAAGCCCATGATACTGAAGCAAAGTCAAAGGAAGATGTTATCCTTTTGTTGAATAATTTTAGGAAGGTATATAGGCATGTGATCACATACACCAAGTTTCTACAATACTAAATGTATGCTTTCTCTTTGTTCTATTTTTATGGTTATGGTATATTCTTAAGGAATATCTTGGATAGTTTGGCACATCCTTAAGGCATGCTCTTACCACATGATTTGAGGCATATTTCGATGATGTTGAGCATATGTATGAGAGATTATCTTAGTGATATTGGCATATTATTGAGTAGATATGTCTTGTTGATGATGATTTTGATGATGAGATATCGATATCAATGATAGTGACAGTAACAGTGACAGAGACAGTGACAGGGACAGCGATAGGTTGATTATCAATGATAGGTTGATTATTAATGATAGGTTGAGTCTATACTTGTATTTCAGGGTAGAAGGAAGGGGCAAGGAAAGGGGTTGTAGCCTCCTTATGGTTGGAATCAAAGAATATGTTAAGAACCAAACATCAATATAGCATGGAAAAACCTCAGGAAAAGTACTCAACGCCTTGAAACAGAGATAATTTCAGATAATAAGCCTCTTCGAGGGGGCAACCTCCTTTTACCCCACTTAAATGTTCAAGTACAAG
>ML786663.1:89074-113891 GCA_009831015.1 Picea engelmannii
AGTACAAGATGATTCAAAATGAAAATGTCTCCTTGGTATATATAGGAGACTAGGAGGTATAATTACAACTAATGGCATAAAGACGACATAAATAAAATAACATTACTAATATAATATGCCCCAATTAAGGGGTAATGAGCCAACATTAGGGCTTAACAGAATACATGGAGTCGGAGCTTCCTTCATGTTGGAGTTTGTAAATCAAGGGGCCATAGCCTCCTTCCAATTGGAAATGGAGAATTCAGGGAGTTGCAGCTTCCTTAAGGTTGGATCCTGTAAACTAGCGGGTTTGATCCTCCTTCGCGTTGTAGCTAGATAATCTAGGAAGTTGTAGCTTCCTTTAGGTTGGATCCTGTAAGTAGGGGGTTGAAGCCTCCTTCCAATTGGTACTAGTGAATTTGGAATTTGGTGCTTCCTATGAATGTAATATTTTGATATATAAGAAATAATTTTGTGGTTTTCTCCCATTTTGGTGTCCACGTAAAACTATGATGTACTATGTATCTGTGGATATGATGTGATGCATTGTTTATGGTTATACATTTATGATATATTGAATGCAATCATAAGTGATAATTGATTCATAAAATTGATGATTACATGGTTTGATTAAAAGTGGTAAAAAGGGCTCAATATTGATTCACCCCCCCCTGCCTCTCAGTATTGGTGAATATTTCAACATTTGGTATCAGAGCAGGTTCCTTTGGAATCAGTCTAACAACTGGAAGGTATATCAAGGATTACACTAAGAATGGAACACCAATGTTTGATGGACAGGATGGTCATAAATATGAGATATGGAGCACAAGAATGAATTTGTTTTTAAAGGAACGGGGGTAGCATGTTGGAACTTAGTCGTTACAGGAGACACCACTTCAAAGAAACCAAAGACTACAACCAAGAAGGAATTAAAAAGAAACAAAAAAATAGCAATGGATTTCATCTAAGAAAGGATTATCTGATCTGATAAAAGACAAAGTGGGAAAATGTTCATCGGCCAAAGAAATTTGGGATAAGATAAATAATCTCTATTTTAAGGAATCTCCTCTTATGAAAAAGCTAGAGCATGTTAATCAGAATAAGGAAATTGCTAAAGCCGAACAAGAAGAAATATGCTCATCATGTCAAACAGATTCATAAGAAGACTATGAAGAAGGCATAGTGGATTTTGATGTTGAACTAATCAATGATTTAAGTGAGATAAATAAAGAAGAAAGGGAAAACAAGGCCCTCAAGGAAGAAGTGATCAGTCTAAAGGAAGGTTCTACAGAAATCAGTTAGGTTGTCATGAATCTAAAATCTCAGTTGGACGAAGCCAAATTGATTAAAGAAACTCTCAAGGATCAGAAACAATGTTTGGAAGATGAAATAGTATCATAAATAAAGGAAGGAGACAACAAAGAATAAATGTTGACAAGTCATCTTAAGGAAAGATATGAGGAATTAAAAAATGTTGAAGCATAATTTAGTCAATAAGAAAGAAGACTTGAAGAAGAAATAATCACCTTGAAGATCCAACTTGAACAAGCAAATAAAATGGAAGAATTCATGAAGATCTAAATGATGAAGAAAGAAGAATATTGTGAGAAGCTTGAAGAAGATTTTTTCACATTAAAAGTTAAAGTTGTCAAGCTAAGAAAGAACGTTGAAGAGAGAGGAATCTCCACACCATCAATAAAGAATGGTGAAGAGAAATGTTATAGGTTACTAGAAAGGAAGAATTAAGAGAAGGATAATAGTTATTGGAAATCATGAGAGGCCCTATCAAGAAGGAAGAATGTGATCCCTCAAAGAATAACATTTCAGAAATGCATAAGAGTCAAGAAGAAGATTATAGAAGAAATAGAAATCAAAGAAGACCCTCCACTTTCAGGTATCAACGAAGCTTTAATCATTGTGAAGGAAACATCATAAGAGAATATCGTGATCATCCAAGGCATGAATTCAGAAGGACTACATCACAAAGAATATCATTTACTTCCAGGTATAAAATTGTGTTTTATGGTTTTTTTTTACTTGTAACAACTTGGTTATGATTCTGCCATTGATGTCAATTTAGTGAAGATGACAAGTCATGAAGACTTGAATTCAAGTGATGAAGAAACCTTAACATGAATTATTTGCATATACATCACTAGATTATAGTAACTGGAAGCACCAATGGACAAAAAGCATCAGAAGAGAGGAAAGAAATAATATATAGGAAGCCCCACATTGACCTACATGACATATTGCAAAAGAAGACATGGGGAGAGAAATCATCAGAGTTACCATTAATGTTAAAAGGGAAGAGAAGGAACAAAAGAAAAAGAGAAATAGCATAAGCATGAAGACAGGGGGAGTGCATGAAGACAGAGAGATATTTTTCAGAGAAGGTATATCATCAGGGGGAGCCACTCTTTGCTATTGATATAAAAGGGGAAGAGAGAGATAAGGAGAGAAATATCAGAAGCATGAAGACAAAGGAATCAACCCCAAATAAAGTTACCATTTTCCATTGATGTCAAAGGGGGAGAGAGACATGAGGAGATAAATATCAGGAGCATTAGTCACAGGTGGAGTATGAGTGTTTCCATCAATGCCAAAGTGACATATTGTTGGATAGTTGGTTGTCATTGATGTCAACCCTGGTAAATCCTAGAATAATCCCTAAAGAAAAGTTGGAAGAATTTAGACATGATGGGTGTATTTGGAGAAGTATCAAAAGTGCTCCCCTTATGGCATAGCTTTAAGTGTGTCTCTCACTGAAAGACACTTTGAATAATTCTACAAGAATCCATAGAAATATTGCTAAGTGGTTAAGTGGTTGAGAATCCTCAGAGGTGTGGTCATGAATCCCAAAGATGTTTGAAGAAAAAGAGGATAAATGACATGACACATGCATGAAAACCCTCATAGATGGATAGTGCTCATCATGTTGTTTCCAATGTTAGGTGGTAAATCACATGGTTCCTCACGGTTTAGGATATTTTCCCTCTTGAAGATGAACCCCCGAAAGAAAATGAAGAAGCCCTAGATCTAAGGACAAAAAGTTAGAATTCAGCCCCTAAAAGGTGGTGCAAACAATAAGTTATAAGTTAGCCCCATTGCAATGAATATTAAAATAAATATTAAGAATATTGTTGGTAAATTCGGCCCCAATGGAATAATAATTAAAAAATTAAATTGAATTTTATTTGGGTCAAGTCGACCCTAAAAATAAGGTGTCAAATCTAGTATAAAAAAGGAACCTAGGATTTCATTTTTTACATACACTGAAGTGATTTTTATCCTAGGTAACCAAGGAGATCTAAGGAAAATTTTAGAGGGAAGATAAAGTGAAGAAGGATGACATTCCAAGGGAAGATGAAGTCTTATGATGATGTGTTCTAAGGTATGATGTTTAAAGTTCATCTTACCATTTTCACTATACTTTTTTTCTAGAATTATTCATATAGAGAAACATGTATGTTGTTGAAAAGACATATCAAGGTACATGTGTTAAAAATTTAAGCTTCTGAGTCGTTGTATTTTTGGAGATACACTCTGTGGAAGATAGGGTCTTTGACTAGTCCTGAAATTAGTCTCAAACAGGTGTTCTAAGAAAAACATTCATAACTTCTTCATAGAGGATCCAAATTCTATGAGAAAAATTGTATTGGAAATAGTACAATCTTTAGTATGTTTTGTGTGAGTTTAAGAACTAGATATCAATTATTCAGCGCGTGGAAGGCTCTACAAGTTTGCTCCCTAGAATAGGCTAGAATTTAGGAAGGTCTTACATTTTCACTATAAATCCTTTTCAATAATGATTCAAGGAGTGAAACTTAGAGAAATTTCAAAGAATATATCAAAGAAGATCGGGTACAAGTTTTAGACCTTTATTCATTAAAAGTACTAAGTTATTCTTTTTTAAATTTAGGGTATGTGACTAATCCAAAAACTAGTTCTACGAGACCGAAGTAAAGTAAAATGAAGATGTTATCCTTTTGTTGAAGAAGTTGAGAAAGGTATGCAGGTGTGTGATCACATACACCAGGTTGCTACATCACTAAAAATATGTTTTCTATGTGTTCTATTTTGGTGGTTATGGTATATGCTTAAGGCATATCTTGGATGGTTTGGCACATGCTTAAGGCATGCTCTTGGAAAATGGTTTGAGGCATGTGTTGATGATGTTGAGAATATGTATGAGAGATTCTCTTGATGATCCTAGAAAATTATTGAGTAGATATGGCTTGTTTATGATGATTTTGATGATGAGATATCAGTATAAGTGACACTGACAGTGACAATGACAGTGATAGTGACAATGACAGTGACAGAGACAGTGATAGGTTGATTATCATTGACAAGTTTATTATTGGTGATAGGTTGAGTCTATACTTATATTTCAAGGCAGAAGGAAGGGGAAAGGAAAGGGGGTTATATCCTCCTTCTAGTTGGAGATAGGGAATACAGGGAGTTGGAGCTTCCTTCAGGTTGGATGTTGTAAATCAGGGGGTTGTAGCCTATTTCCAATTGGAGATGGCAAATTTAGGAAGTTGTAGCTTCCTTTAGGTTGGAGCCTATAAACTAGGGGATTGGAGCCTCCTTCCAGTTGTAGCTGGAGAATCTAGGGAGTTGTAGCTTCCTTCACATTGGAGCATGTAAATAGGGGGTTGGAGACTCCTTCCAGTTGGTTCTGGAGAATTTGGAAGTTGGTTCTTCCTATGAATGTAATATTTTGATATATAATAAAGAATTATGTGGTTTTCTCCCATTTTGGTTTCCACATAAAAATATGGTGTATTGTTTATATATGGATATGATGTGATGCATTGTTTATGGTTATATTGATCCAAATTTTATGAGCAGAATGAAATGAATATAGATTATTAACAGGTTATTAACACAAAATAACAAAGATACACTAAAATTGGTTTTCTATTCAATAACAAAATAAGCTGAAACTGTAAAATGCAGCGGAAACAAGCTTGTTGGAATGGTGGTGGCTTATCTTTGAGAAGAGATGTGACGGCAACACGCATTCACTAGAAGAATATTACAATGAGGCTCTAAAGGCATTTTTACAATAAGAAAGAATTTCAAAAACCCCAGACATCCAAAAACCTAACCGTAGGAGATGAAGCGCCAAAAGTCATGTGGGCCCCGTTTGGGTAAGTTAGTACATCAACTTCCAAGGGTCGTAACTTTTGCATACGATCTTTGTTTTAGGCGTGTGATAGCCCTTTGGAAAGGTATCATCGAGGATATTAATTTTTGGCGATCATCATTCCTTTAGCTATAAATGAGGATATCAATCCTAAAAACCTTCATTTAGGCCCTCAAAATGGCCCCGAAAGTTAAAACTGTTAAAAATAGTAAATTGCCAAAATTGTCAGAAAACTATTTTGAGCTAGTTGGAAAAGGTGGGTGGCCACCGATATCCATTTGGATCATATATGTTTATGATATATTGAATGCAATCATAAGAGAAAATTGATTGATAAACTTGATGATTACATGTTTTGATTAAAAGTGGTAAAAAGTGCTCAATACCAATTCACCCCCCCTTTCAGTATTGGTGAATATTCCAACATAAGGGGCAGGGGTGTTAGGTTTAGGGCGGGGGAAAAAAGTGGGTTTTCTTCTCTGGTCCAAGATGAATTCTTATTCCTCCTTGGCATGTATAGTGTATTCGAATCAAGTCTGAGGGAGAGCCATGATGACATGGGCACAAATTTCATCCTTGAGGCCAATAATAAATCATTCCCTAAAGAAAACATTTGGCATGCCCTTCGTTCAGAAATCCAAGTGATCAATGGAAACAATAAAATATTCCATTGTTCTGTATTGTTTAAACTTGGTCAGATGTCCTAAATGGAGGGTGTCCATTTCAAAGCATCCATACAGCTCTGCAACAAATTGTGACCAAGCAAGATACCCTTAGCATGTATTGTGATGCCATTGCCACCATTTCCATCTTTCCGAATCCAAATAGAGAATTCCATAATGAATATTGGTTAACTCATCAATGATACCATGCAGGGAGAAATAGTTTTCCATCTGAGTAACCTAGGCTTGTTGATCCAATCCATCAAATTTATTGACCTCGACTATGGGAGATGGGGGTCACGAGGTGGGGAGTTAGAATGAGAGTGTAGAGGTTGGTTGGAGTCAACACCTTCAGTATAGAGAGGTGGGTCAGAGGAGGAAGGACCCTAGAATTTGCTCATGAATTTGTTGAGAGTGAAATGCAATTTAGTAATTTGGCTATGATCAAGGCTTGGATGTGGTCCATTTTTCCATGAATGTTCATAATGTCCCTATTTGCTTGGGCCTAAAAGGCAGTAAGGTAAGTATTCAGTTTATGATTGGTTTATTCTTGGTGGTAGGGATCCATGAGGGGATGATGGTTGGATCCACGGAAAAGAAAGAAGAGAAGTGATATATACCACGATGATCAAGGTGGTGAGAGGAGACCAATGGGATAAGTGAAAAATAAGGGTGTCAGAAACAGTATGGGTCCACGAGGTAAAAAAATTTGTTAAAAATGAGAGGTATCACAATGATCGGGGAAAAAAGAGGAAACCAATGAGATAGGTCTCAAATAAGGGTACGAGCATGTAAAAAAATGTTTTAAATGATAGGTACTACAATGATCAGGGTGAAAAGGGGAATCTAATGAGATAGGTCTCAAATAAGGGTGTGGGAGGTTAAAAAAAGGTTAAAATTGATAGGTATCACAACAATTGGGCGAAAAGTTGAATCCAATGAGATAGGTCTCAAATAAGGGTGTTGGAAGGCCCCATTATTTTTCTTTTCTTTTCTTTTTTTTCACTCCTATGGAGTTATACTCCGATATGAATAATATTGCAGTGTCGAAATGCCCAAATTATTAATAAGAAAAATTATGTAGTAATTTTGGAACCTGAATGCAGAAGGCAAGATTGCATGGAAATAGATCTTGTATTTTCCTTTTCTCTTTTGTTTCATCCCAAGGGTTGGGGTTTTCAATATGGCTATAGAAAAGGTTTTTTCCTATGCTATATCTCTTTGATATATGTGTGGGTTTGAACAGTAGTACTCATACCAATATCTCAAGGTACCAACTAAGGATCCTAGACTGTACCCTTACCTGTACTACCTGATTACCTAGGTACTAAAGAGTATCTTCTTGAGTGTTATTCTCGATGGAACTATAGCAGTCAAGTGGCTGATCGATTGATATATGGCTATTTTAGGGATACCTAAGGGGTCTCCCATTATACTAGAAGTACTTGGAAGAATAAGTATGTATACAGTTGTTGTATGAGTGCTACCACTCGAAGGGGTAACAAGAGGGTTTACAAGGGTGTTCAACATTATGAGCTTAAAAACCTCTTGTATTTCCTATGTGTATGCTTCCCAAACCGCATATTTATGCGTTGAACGACCGATCATTGTGGTTTAAAGGCACTGGAACACGTCTCTACCCTGGAAAAAAAAATTACCCACAATTCCTGCCAAGGAAATTTGATGCAGGAGCATCGCTCCACCTTAGCAAATATGCCAACACACAGATGTGCAATGGAGAAAGGGAGAGTCACCAACCCTCCCATTTTTAAAATTTGAAATATGATTCAACACGGATTTTCATGTTGTAAGGTTGTAAGAGCCAGGCCATACCTTTGTACAGGTAGTGGATAGGGTTGCCTTAAATGGTTTCCTATAGAAGGTCCATATCGTAGTCAAGTCTGGATGTTCATTTATGGAATGAGCCATAGGAGTATGGTGTTTTAACTAAGACAGTGATAGCACTAAGGTGGTGAAGAGGATAAGCTCGTAGAGTCCTCTTTTTTAATTAGGAGACTTGAGAGAGAGTTCTTGGGTAGAGAGTCTTAGGAGACTTAGGAGGTAGAATAGTTCTGAGAGAGAGCTTGAGATAACTATGACTCTGTTGCAGTCCAATTTTTGTAAACATCTATATAGACACAGAGATAATAGAAAAGAATTTTTTCCTACATATGGTGTGTTTATGTAATTTTATTCATTGTTATGATTTTATATGTCCTTCATGTTTGAATGTATGAACTAGTGAAGTATTGTATGAGTTTCAATTGTTTCTCGTCTAAGAGTTTCCAAGAGCAAGGAGTGCACATAGTCCGCAAGGAGTGCATTGAAAGAGGTGAGCTAAACTCAAGGAAAGCTCAGGAGGGATATTGTTGAACCTTCATCAGCAGAATTCCAAGGAGTGCAAAGGAAGAACTCTTTGTTGAGTTCAGAGAGAAGCAGAGTTACTGATAACTCTGCAGAGCTCTACCAGATAGGAATCGATCGGGTGCAAGTGTGCACAGAAATAAATCTTTGTTGAGTTCGAAAAGAGACAAAGTTACTGAACACTCTGTAAAGAAAAGCTCTGCAAGGTGTGCATCAAGCAAGGAGAACGCCAAGAGGGCGAGAAGAATTTATTTCCAAGAAATCCTTTGGATCTGAGTTTGATGAAATCCCATAGACGCAAAGAGTGTGTGGGAGGTTGAAATATTCGAGGATATCAAGATCAAAAGGGACAATGCAAGGAGTGCGGGAGTGAAAAACTTATTATAAGTCCTAAACCTGAGAAGAGATAACACTTTCAAAAGCATAAGAAAAATTCAAATCATCGGGTTCGCAAGAGAAATTTCAAAGTTCAAGGCCTTTGAACATTGGTGAAATATTCCAAGTCGGGGGAAGGTGGAAGCTCAGGAGGAGGAGCGACAAAAACCATCAGATCAGTTGTAAGGAGATGCATGGTCCATTGGATCAGCGCCTAGTGAACAAGGATAGGCCAGGAGAAGAGAAAAAATCTCGTCCATTGGATCTAAGTGTAGAGGATCAAACCTTGTTGGATCCGAGAAGAAGTGCACAAGATTTAACGCTTTGTATACACATAGGAGAGCAAGCATGCTAAAGAGACAAAGCCCGAAGAGCCAAGGAGAAGATGGATCCTTAGATCTAGGAGAGCATGTGGCAAGAGATCATGAACTCTAGGAGAAGTCACTCCAGGAGAATGTGAAGGACAAGGGTTTGACATCATCAAATCCCAAACAGTTGAAGAGAATGATAGTTGTCGATCTGGGAGAGGACATGTGTCACAAGATTGTGAACTTCAGAGGATCATACTCCGGGGTTTTTGTGAAGTAGTGTTTTGAAATATCCCGAAGTACCAAAGGCCGAAATGATTAAGGGTCATTGATCCCAAAGGAAGAATGTGGGTCATTGATCTGCGAATGGACACATGGAGGATGGAGATTCACTTCATTAGATAGCCATTGAACAATCGTTGGATCAAGAGAGGACAAGTGTCAGAAGATCTAGCATTCTAGAAGATTTCACTTTGGAGGATTGTGGTCATTGAGATTTGAAATCACCGAAGGCCGAAGTCCCGAAAATGACGAGAGACGTCGATGTGAAGGTGGACATGTGACGTTAGATCTAGAACTCTGGAGAAAATTGAAGGAGGAAAGGTTCAAATACCCAAAGGAGGATCTCGATCGTTGATCGAGAAGGGGGTCATAGGACCATAGATCTGGGTTGAAAGGTCAAACATTTGAGATAGGAACAGGGTCCTTGATTTAGAAGGATAGGTGTTAGCAAATCGTTAACTCCGGAAGACTGAAGTATGGAGGAAGGCAAAGTTTGAGATTTCAAACACCTAAAGTCTGGAATCGTGAAGAGATTTGGTCCGTAGATTTGGAGAGGGTAGATCTGAATCGTCAATCTAGAGGTAACATCAATATCAGGAGGTCGATGGTCCCATAGAATTTTAGGGATTGAAGGTGTGTGAGCTTTAACAAAAGTCACGTGGTCATGTGAGGGCATCTTCCAAGGTCACATGCGAAGAAGGAGCTTAGCGAAAAGAGCTTGTGGAGTTTGAGAATCAAGATCCTCGAAGGCCAGACTCATGGAGGAGATCCTGGTCATAGATTCAAGGAGCTAGGTGGCAGCAGATATTCCACTCCAGAGGATTCCATATAGAGGAGAGAGAAGTTGAAAATTGAAACTTCTGAAGCCCGAAAGGCGAAATCAATGACAGTCATTAATCTAGACGGGAGTTACGTGGCGACATATCATGGTGATCTGAGATCGAGTGTAGATTTCAAGAAAGTATATTCAATAGAATTCATTGATCATGAGGAAGTGACAAGAGACAGGATATCGATGGACAAGAAGGATTGCAGGGCCAGAAATTGCACGGAGGATAATTATTCTAGAGCGGACCGCAATTGGAACCATGATATTCAAAAATGGATACGCGGTAGCACGAGGAGGATTGTGGGGTGAAAAGAGGGTTGGTTTGAAACCAATCACGCATTATCACAAGGACACAACCCAGGGTCATATGAAGGAGGGGATAACGTCAAAGGGGCTTACGCCTGAAACTAGTGTTTTGGGAGCACGTGGAAATTATCCCACGGGTCTGTCGGAACCTACACAAAGGGAACAAAGAGGCATGTGCATATTTGATTTGGGTTCAATCAAGGTCCTGACGAGTCGATCTGACTCAGCAGTAGAAATATGTAGAGACCGGGAGGTCGTAAAACCCTAGGAGGGGAGGGGGGCTGCATTAGGTGGTATTAGAGAACAAAATTTATTTTTGTAGGTAAGAGAAGGTAATTCGATGACATCAAGTGGTATCAGAAGGCCGAAATTTGTTTGGAGACAATAGACAAAGGAGAGATAGTAAAAGGAGGTGACCTGATAAGATCGGGTGGTATCACAAACATGAGTTTTCCTATAGACAGCAAGTGAAGGAAGGCATAGTATTGATGCTCTATAAGAAGGTTGTTGCACGCGCACAACAAAAAAAATTTAAACAGTCAGGTGATATGTGAGGGAAGATGGAGATGTTCTCAGATGTAGAGTAATCCATAGGCTTGTCGGGAGGATAGGTAGAAGGTGAAAATGGCTATTGAAGGCCATGGGCATGGTCAAAGAGAAGACTGCAAGAAGAAAATCAATCCAGAGATGGATCTAGAGCTTAATGAGGTAAGAACAAGGATGGAGCAGCTAAAATAAAAAATGTAGTGAGATGCTAAAGTGCATTGGGTGTATGAGTGGCCCATAAAGAAGAAGGTGAAGTGGTCAGTTAAGATATTGTTGGCCAGAGGACAGCCACAACTGTTAAAGAGGTGGCTGAGGTATGTCGAAAATATCAATGACATAGAGGAAGAAGTGGTTTACGTCTGTGAACCAGAAATTGGGAGACAACTCAGTGATGAGGAGGAGGTGAGATTAGATAAAGATCTCATAAACTGTTAGGAGAGCATAGATGGATTTTTATATTGCCAGGTGGGAAATGAAATGAGATCATTGGAGAAGCTCATATACTGTCAGGAGGATAGCAGTGGAAATTCATACTGCCAGATGGGCAGAATTGGACTTTCAAGTTGCCAGGTGAGCAATGGAAATAGATCAGGTTGAGGTAGTGTATGTTTCCAGAGGAGTTAAAAGTTCAAATTGCTAGGTGGGAAATGAGGTGGGATTGGTTGATCTCACAGACTACCAGGTGGGTAGAAGAGAAATCCCAAATTTCCAGGTGGGTAGGGGGAAAGAAACGAGAATGTATGAAAGTCTCAGGAGCTCAGAAGTGAGTTCATGTCAGCAAGGAGTGTTGATAGATGATGATTCATTTGGGTTTGTAGACCATTTGAATGAATATGATGATAATTTAAATACTCTCACCATCCAAGAGGAGGATCAGAGGAGAATTTTGATCATTAGGGGAATTCGTATATTCCTACCAAACAACCCAGTTGAGGCCAGAGAATGTGTCACAAATGCAACAGTAGAAGAAGGACAGTCGGCGGTGACTGTCATGATGAAAGAGAAGATATGAGAAGCTTCCCAATGAGAAGAGGAAGAAATGGAGCAGACACTGATGTCTACCCCAACAGAAGGGGAGCATCATTCAGAAGAATGGCCCAAATTTTTCAGTCAGGAAGCTAAAACAGAGATGACTGTAGCACTGGATCCTGCAATAGCAGAGGAAACAGACAGCATGGATTTTGTTGATCGGTATGAAGAATTGGAAGCCCTAGAGAGAAGGGTAATGGTGCAAATCATGCACATTCGACAAGTCAAGTTGGAAGCAGATGGAAAAGCATACCAGCCTGAGGAACGATTGGAGGGAGTTGGAGATATACCGGCAGGAGAAATAGAAGAATCAAATATGTCAGAAGGAGAAACTGAGCAACATCTCAGTGATGGGACTGCAGAACTGAATTTTGCAGCAGGGTGGAAATATAAGGCCACAAGAGATGGGGAAATTCGCAAGGGGGATCAAGTTGATCTACCCACTGATAAGGAAGAGTTGCAGCCGAGAAGACTGCATAAGGAGAACCAACCACTAGATCAGTTGGATAGGGCGATAGAGGAGATCAGGAAGTTGATGTTGAGGTTAGAAGAAGAATTCAACAAAGGGAATCTGAGCAGAGGAGAGCCTACCATAGCAGCCGGAAAGAAGAAGAACAAGATGCAGCAGCAGCAAAGCAGAGGAGCAAGAAGACAACTCCAAGGAAGAGTTTGGGATCCAGGAGGATTTCAACACTGGAGAAGAGGAACTCATGAGCAGGAGCTCATGTTTTTCCTAGCAGTGGAGTATGATGCAGGAGCATCGCTCCACCTCAGCAAATGCACCAGCACGCCAACATGCAGACGGGCAATGGAGAAAGGGTGAGGCACTGACCCTCCCACTTTTTAAATTTGAAATATGATTCAATACATATTTTTTGTGTTGTAAGGCGGTAAGAGCCAGGCCATACCTTTGTATAGGTAGGGGATAGGGTTTCCTTAAATGGTTTCCTATAGTAGATCAAGATCGTAGTCAGTTCTGTACATTCATTTATGGAATGAGCCGTAGGAGTATGGTGTCGTAACTGAGATAGTGATAGCACTAAGGCGGTGAAGAGGATAAGCTCGTAGAGTCCTCTTTTGTAATTAGGAGACTTGAGAGAGAGATCTCGGGTAGAGAGTCTTAGGAGACTTAGGAGGTAGAATAGTTCTGAGAGAGAGCTTGAGAGAACTGGAACTCTGTTGCAGTCCATTTTTGTAAACATCTGTATAAACACACAGAGATAATAGAAAAGTAGTTTTTCCTGCATATGGTGTGTTTATGTAATTGTATTCATTGTTATGATTTTATATGTCATTCATGTTTGAATGTATGAATTGGTGAAGTATTGTATGAGTTTCAATTGTTTCTTGTCTTTGATTTTCCAAGTGCAAGGAGTGCGTTGACAGAGGTGAGTTAACCTCAAGGAAAGCTCAGGAGGGATACTTTTGAACCTTCATCAGCAGAAGTGCAAGGCATGCACCGGAAGAACTCTTTGTCAATTTCAAAGAGAAGCAAAGTTACTAATAACTATGTAGATCTTTGCCAGGATGGCATCAAGTAGGTGTAACTGTGCACAGAAATAAATCTGCGTTGCGTTCGAAAAGAGGCAGATTTATTGAACACTCTGTAAGTAAAATCTCTGCAAGGTGTGCATCGAGCAAGGAGAATGCCAAGAGGGCGAGAAGAATTTCTTTCCAATAAATCCTTCGAATTTGAGTTTGACGAAATCCCAAAGACACAAAGAGTGTGTGGGAGGTCGAAATATTTGAGGATATCAAGCTCAGAAGGGACAATGCAAGGAGTGAAAGAGTGACAGACTTATTCTAAGTCATAAATCTCGGAAGAGATAATGCTTTCAAAAGCGTAAGCGAAATTCCAATATTTGGGTTTGCAAGAGAAAGTTTAAAAGTCGATGCCTTTGAACATTTGAGAAATATTCCAAGTCGGGGGAAGGTGGAAGCTCAGGATGAGGAGCGACAACAACTGTCAGATCAATTGTAATGAGAAGCCTGGTCCATTGGATCAACGCTTAGTGAACAAGGATAGCACAGAAGAAGAGAATGGATATCTTCCATTGGATCAGAGGGTAGAGGATCAAACATCATTGGATCTGGGAAGAAGCGCATGATATTTAACACTTTGTGTACACACAGGAGAATGGACGTGCTAAAGAGATGAAGCCTGAAGAGTCGAAGAGAAGCTGGACCATTAGATCCAGGAGAGCACGTGGTCAGAGATCATGAACTCTGGGAGAAGTCACTTTGGGAGAATGCGAAGGAGAAGGGTTTGACATCGTCAAAGCCCGAATATCCAAAGTGAATGATAGTCATTGATCTGGGAGAGGACAGGTGTCACCAGATCGTGAACTTCGGAGGATTGTACTCTGGGGTTTTTGTGAAGTAGTGTTTCGGAATATCCTGAAACACTGAAGGCCAAAATGATTAAGGGTCGTTGATTACAAAGGAAGAACACGGGTTGTTGATCTGTGAAGGGATGCATGGAGGACAGAGTGTCACTCCATTATACATCCATTGAACATTCATTGGATCAAGAGAGGATAGGTGTCAGAAGATCCAGCACTCTGAAAGATTTTACTTCCGAGGATTGTGGTTGTTGATATTTGAAATCGTCGAAGGCCGAAGTCCTGGAAATGATGCAAGTTGTCAATGTGAAGGTGGACATGCAGCGTCAAATCTAGAACTCCAGAGAAAAGTGGAGGAGGAAAGGTCTGAAGACCTGAAGGAGGATCTCGACCGTTGATCGAGAACGGGGTCGCAGGACCATAGATCTAAGTTGAGAGGTCAAACATATGAGATAGGAACATGCCATTGATTTAGCAGGATAGGTATCATTAGATCATTAACTCTGGAAGACTGAAGTACGGAGGAAGGTGAGGTTTGAGATTTCAAATACCCAAATTCTGGAATCGCGAAGAGATCTAGTCTGTAGATTTGGAGAGGGCAGATCAGAATCGTCAATCCAGAGGTACTGTCAAGATTGGGAGGTCAATGGTCTCACAACGTTTCAGGTATTGAAGGTGCATGATATTTAAAAGAATTCATGTGGTCATGTGAGGATGTCATCCAAGGTCACATGTGAAGAAGGAGCTTAGCAAAGGGAGCTTGTGGAGGTTGAGAATCAAGATTCCCGAAGGTCGGACTCACGGAGGAGATCCTAGCCATATATTCAAGGAGCTAGGTGGCAGTAGATCTTCCACTCTAGAAGATTCCTTATAGAGGAGAGAGAATTTGAAAATTGAAACTTCTGAAGCCCAAAAGGTGAAATCAACGACAGTCGTTGATCTAGAGGGAAGTTACGTGGCGATAGATCACGGTGATCTGAGATCATGCGTAGATGGTAGGAAAGTAGATTCGATAGCATTCATTGATCATGAGGAAGCGCTGAGAGACAAGATATCGACATATGGGAAGGATTGTGGGGCCAAAAATTGCACGAAGGATAATTATTCTAGAGCCGGCCACAATTGGAACCACGGTATTCACAAATGGATACATGGAAGCACGAGGAGGATTGTGGGGCGAAAAGTGGGTTGTTTTGAAACCAATATTTCATGTTCCCGCAATCACGCATTAGCACAAGGACATGACCCAAGGTCATATGAAGGAGGGGCTAACACCAAAGGGGCTTACACCTGAAACTATTGTTTTGGGAGTGCGTGGAAATTAGCCTACGGGTCTGTCGAAGCCTGCACACAAGGAACAAAGGGGCATGTTCATATTTGATTTGGGTTCAATAAGGAAGTGGTATTAGAGCACTTTTGATGCAACCCCCCTCCCCTATTGGGGTTCTGCGACCTCCCAGTCTCTAGATATTTGATTTGGGTTCAATCAAGAGCCCAAAGAGTCTATCTGACTCAGCAGTAGAAATATCCAGAGACCGGGAGGTCGCAGAACCCCAGGAGGGGAGGGGGGTTGCATCAAATGTGCTCTAATACCACTTGTTATTACATGGTTGTGTGATGTTAAGAAGAAACAGGAATATAATAGAAATAACCAACAGAACAAAAAAATGTAGAGAATAACACACCAAAACGATACCTTTATTGAAATGGGAGCAATGTTCAGTTGCCCCTTTGAGGGGGAAACCTCTAGAAGAGAAGTTCTATATTAAAATAATATGCAATACAAATATTTATCATGCCTCCTACTCATATTTATACTAATTCTATCTTCTAAAGAACATTTTGGATGAAGATCTTTCTAGAAGAGGAAGCTTCTATTAAGTCTTCTTACATTGACTTGTTCATATTTATTAAATAGTCCTTATTAACTAACGTCATCCTTTATTACATGGAAAATATATTATTATATCTATGTGAGGGGTTAGGGAGTTTAGGTACCTAAAATATTTCTAACGATATAAATTGTTCATCAAACGGAGCATGTATGAGGAAGTTACAGGCCAAATAGTGCAAGGTAAAAATGAGGCCCAAATGACTTATGGAGGCCATAAATTCCTGATTTGAGGTCGTATTGGGGCACATGAATATTCTATGGAAATATATTTATCCATATAATATATCCATGGAGTTGGATTCATAATATAGGTAGTTAAAAAGGCACAGGAAGAGGTATACGAATCTTGTAGCATTCAGTGCTTAAAAGAGTAAAATGGCCAAAACTTTAGCAGGTTGTAACTAGTATCATGGAGCTCAAATGAAGGTGAAACTTAGTTATATTTTCCAATATATGGTCATGAAGGAACTCAATTTATATCCTATCAAAACTCCAAAGGAGAAGGTACAAATATGCATGAGCATGGCCAAAATTGCACTTGGTTGAAAGGTGTGCAAAAGGGAATAATTGGGTAATGACCAAATGGTCATAACTTTTTGCTCAAGACTTAGAATTGATAAAGAAAGAGGTGATTGGAAAGGTATTGGATAGGAGATTCAATATAATTATTCATAAATTTTAATTGATCTGTAGAATTCACAAGAAAAAAGAAAGTCTATTTCTAGTGTATTTAAGGGGCAGAGTGGTGCATAAATTGATACATTTGTTAAATTATTATAGTCCAAAAAATATTGTTTCTTACACATTTTACAGAGTTAAGAGAAAATAGGTCAAGTAAATATCAACAAAGAGACCAGGGGAATGGAAGAGGCATAGGGGACTTACAACCATGAGGATGAATTCAAGGGTTTATGTGTCAAGATGGGTCATGCTAGAACATAATCAAATGGGCATGGAGAAGGAAAGGAGGAAAGCATGAATTTGGTGGAGACTATAAAGATTATATAAATATATGTTTAGAACTATAAGTTTTATAATGAGAGGCTTATGAAATCCAAAGAGAAATATGATGGCATCAACATTAGGTTGTTGCAAATCTTGGACATAATAGAGAAGAAAGTGGATAAGGGGACAGACTCAAGCAAGTCAAAGAGCCACGTATCTCATGATAAAAGAAGAGAATCTAGAAGTGTTTATGGACACCACCATAACTCACCAAGTAACTCGATTAATGGGGAAGAGAGTATTCCAATCTTATCTCCTATCAGGAAGCATAAGAGGAGGGTTGGGTATATGAACTACAAGGAGAAATGAATAAGATCAAGACTCCTACATTTGATGGTAAGAAAAAGAAATATGAGGATGAAGATACTTCATTATTGTGGATGAGGAAGTATTTTTAGTTACATAATTAATCCTCACAAGAAGAAGGAAGAATTTCCATTTACCAGTTGAATGGGAAAGCTCCAATGTGGTGGGAACATCTTTTGCAAGTAAAACGCATTGATGGGAAGGAACTCCCTTGGAGGTAGCTCAAAAGTATTTTGAAATACTTGACCAAGCATTATTATGATAGGAAGATGAAGGAGTTCTTTGAACTCAAGATTGGGAGTGACCATGGATGAGTACGAAAGGATATTTTTAAAGATTTTGAAGTATGTTGACTTCATCAAGGATGAATAGGTCAATATTCAAAGGTTCCTAAGTGGGTTTCCATCAATATTCAGGGATAATATTTAGTATGGCAATCCCAAGACATTGGATGAAGCAATAAGGAGAGCCAAATGTCTTTATGATCAACATAGAGGAAGACCATATTTACAAAAGGCTTGGGAAGACATGAAGAAAGTTAAGATGGAGCAAAGAAAAAGGGGAACAAAACACTATTCTTCATAAATAATTCTCAGGGACAACCAACTCAAAATGAGCCCAGAATGACAAAAGAATTGGGAAAAAGACCAAGGCAACAACCCATTAAATGTTGGGGTTGTGAGGGAGATCTCATGTACAAAGATTTCGCTCATAGAGATGAAAAAGTGAGGATTGTTCACAATGTACAATGGGATGATATAGTTGAATACATGGGATAAAGAATGTCAAGGATCTATGTATCCCTAGACAACAAGCAAGATGAATTTCAATCTCACATGATTGAAGTGGAAGGTAAGATCAATTATCAACCTATTTCTATTTTAATTGATTCAAGAGATATTCATAGTTATATATATCCTAAGTTGGTGGAAATATTTCATTTTCCAAGAAGAAAATTTGGGGAATCTTGGTTGGTTCAACTAGATACAATAGCTAAAATAAGAATTAATGAGTTGGTTAAGGAATGTCCAATGGACATGAAGGGATTGAGAACAAAGGCATATTTGAATATCATACATTTGGGTTTATATGATTGCCTAATTGGTATGGATTGGTTGGAAAAGCACCATGTTGTCCTAGATTGTTACAACAAGGAATTTGTTTTCTTGGATGAAGAAGGGAACTGGAGAACATTTCAGGGTATACCAAGGACACTATATATCAAAGAAATTTCATCCTTGCAACTAAATAAAATATTCAAGAAGGGATACCATATATTTGAAACACATATGGAAGAGGCAATGAAAGATAAAGTGCTAAGAATTTAAGACTATTCAGTCCTAAAAGAGTTTGAGGATATATTTAGAGAAATATTGGGGTTTCCACCCAAGAGAAATATTGATTTCTCTATCAATCTGATTCTTGGAGCAACCCTAGTGTCCAAGACTCCTTATAGGATGAGAATGACAGAGCTAAAGGAATTCCAAATGTAAATTGAAGAGATTTTGAATAAGGGGTATATATTCCCAAGTGTGTCTCCTTGGGGTGCCCCAATACTATTTGTGAAAAATAAGGAATGGACCTTGAGGCTATGCATTGACTTTGGGTAGTTGAATAAGGTGACTATGAAGAACAAGTATCATTTTCCAAGAATAGATGATCTTTTCAATCAGCTAAAAGATGCCAAGATATTATATAAGATTGATATCAGTTCAGGCTATCATTAGGTGAGAATTAAAGAAGAAGATATCATCAAGACTGCATTGAGAACAAGGTATGGCCATTATAAGTTTACAGTGGTGCCATTTAGGTTGTCAAATGCACCAGTTGTCTTTATGTGTTTAATGAATGGTATTTTTAGAAATTAATTGGATAATTTTTTCATTGTCTTCTTGGATGACATACTTATTTACTCCAAGTCTGGAGAAGAGCATGAGCAACACTTGAGGATGGTTCTAAAATTATTAAGGGAGAATCAATTGTATCCAAAGCTGAGAAAGTGCTCATATTATCATATGAAGATACATTATTTGGGCCATGTCATTTCAAAGGAAGGGACAATAGTGAATCTTGAGAAGATAAAATCCATTGAGAGATGGCCAGTGCTAAGGAATGTCTCAGAGGTGAGATATTTCATGCGACTTGTAAGTTACTATAGAATATTTATTGAAGGTTTTTCAAATATTGCACACCACAATCACTTCTTTGCAAAAGAAGGGTTTGAGATTTGAATGAACCTATGATTGTGAGAGAAGTTTACAGAACTTGAATAACTTGTTGAAAAGTGCACCTATTATGAGGGTTGTTGATCCAAATGAAGATTTTTTTGTGTGCATTAATACATGCAAGGAAGGGTTTGGAGGAGTTCTTAGTCAAAATGGGCATGTGATATGCTATGATTCAAGTAATTTAAAAGATCATGAGATACATTGTGTCACTCATGATTTATAATTGGCAACCATAGTGCATTCCTTGAAGATGTGGAGGCACTATATCATGGGAAAAAGATTTGAGTTGAGGACATACCATAGTGGTTTGAAATATTTGTTTGGACAACCAACTTTGAATTTTAGACAAAGTAGATGGCTATAATTTATCAGTGAGTATAACTTTGAGATAAATCATATCAAAGCCAAGGAGAACAAGGTGGATGATGCACTCAGTAGGAGAGTGCATGATATGCATGTTACAGCCATTAGCATGTACATATATGATTTGAAAGATAGAATTTTGGAAGCTACACAATCAAATCAACATTACATGGAAACAAAGGAAAAATCACAGCAAGGTAATTTGCATCATAAAATTCAAGATTATGAGCTAAGGGAGGATGGAATACTCATGTACAAGGGCAAACTTTATGTGTAAAATTCTCAAGAGCTGAAAAATATGGTGCTAAGAGAAATGCATATTGTGCCTTATGTTGGGTACCCAGTGGACCAGAAAAAAAAAATTGAAGCTATCAAGAGCCAATATTTTTGGCAAGGTATGAAGAAAGAGGTGGTTTATTATATTATTATAATTTTATAATGTCAGAAGGTCAAGTTTGAGCACAAAACTCCAACTGGTTTTATACAGCCATTGCCCATTCTGGAATGGAAATGGGAAGTGGTGATAATGTATTTTATCACCTAGTTGCCCATAATAGTGAAGAAACATGATTCCATCATGGTGGTGGTGGATAAGCTCAGTAAAGCTGCTCATTTTATTCCAGCAAAGATAACTCACAAGGCAACCAACATTGCAGATATTATATGAGAGAAATTACCAAGCTTCATGGTGTGCCTAAGGCAATTGTTTCTGACAGAGATCCCAAGTTCACATCAAAATTTTGGAATGGATTATTCAAAGTATTTGGGACAAACTTGAATTTTAGCACAACGTATCATCTAGAGTCAGATGGGAAAATAGAGAGGTTCAATCAAGTGATTGAGGATATGTTGAGGATGTATGTGATGGATAAACCATTAAAATGGGAAGATTATCTACACTTAGTTGAGTTTTCTTATAACAATGGGTATCAAGCATATTTGAAGATGATACCATTTGAAGTACTATATGGTAGAAATTGGAGTTGGGACAACCCAGTAGACAGAGAAATGGTTAGGCTAGAATTTCTCAGGGAAATGGAAGAACAGATGGTGAAAATAGAGAAGAATTTGAAAAATGCTCAAGACAGGAAAAAAATCTATTCAAATAAGGGAATAACTCACAGATATTTTAAACTAGGTGACCATGTGTTCTTAAAAGTGAAGGCCAAAATAAGTTCCTTGAAGTTGAGGAACTGTCCAAAGCTAGCAGTAAGATGTTGTGGGCCCTTTAAAATCCTGGAAAGGATTGTTCCTATTGCATAAATGCTTGCATTAACTGCATCCATGTGAATTCATAATGTGTTACATGTATCTTTTCTTAAAACATATGTACCTTATGATAATCATGTGATTGATTGGAATGTGATTCAGGTGGATACATAAGGAGAATTACGAGTTCAATTGATGTGCATATTGGATCGAAAAGTCAAGCTACTTCATAATCAAGAAATAGGTCTGGTAAAGGTCTATTAGACTTGTTATGTTACTGAAGATGCAACTTGGGAGATTGAAGATTCCATGCAAAAAGAATACCCACATCTTTTTTGAATATATTTTAAGATTTTTGGATTGTACATGTGTATATAATGCACTGAGGATAGTGCATAAATAATGGGAGGGGATAGAACTCCACTAGAAGAGATAGGGGGGATAAGAGCCTAGGAAGAGGGGCTAAGCCAAGGGGGATTAAGCCCAAGGAAGTATTATATTAATATTTTCTAAAGTATAATTTATATGATATTTTATCCTACGTCCTATGGATGGGGTAGGTATCATCCAAGTGGGGAAAAGGTAGTTACAAATATGACAAGTGTCAAGTTGGGAACATGCATACATAAAGTGGGGAAATAGTGTATTTCCCATCATTCTCTCATAATTATCTCATTCCCCTTGACCATTCGTACCTTTCTACCATAATCATTTGTACCTATACTTGGGAGCTTTGGGAGATGATTGTATCTAGTAAATATGGGTAGTTTGAGTTGAAGAAGTGAGTTGTTAGGCTTATGTGCATACTAAATAGGTAGTTTTTCAGAACTATGAGAATTCTCTTTGGGTGAGAGAATTGTTGGGGATTGTTTTCCCTATGCACTAGGAAATAGATACAATTCTCGGATACCTTATGTCCAGCTTATTGTTGAAGTCCAAGAAGGGAAGTGGGACAGCCAAAGGATTATTGAGCAGAGAAGGAGTACACTTCCTAGGGTGGGACAGGTTGTGGGCAATGAGAGGTGGTAAGCTAGTTGAAGCAATTGGCATATTGACCTAAGTTTTATTATGTTGGTTAGACATTAGTCTGGCTTAGGAATTATTCTCTAGTAAATATTTTTGCCTCAGCTCAGGGGTGACCTATTGATTAGAGTTTATGAGTAGCAGAGTCTAAGACTAGGAGGAAATTCTAAGTCCTACATGAAGTTAGTGAATTATTAAAAATATAAGTGTTATTTTATTTGTGTTTTTATGATATTTATTGTGTGAATGCTTATATAAATTATATATGTTTTACTATACATGTTTATACATGAAATGTATGTTTTTTTCATTGCACACTAGTGCATATGACCAAATTTCTGATGGTTTTTTGTTGCTATTGCCACACTTATCCATCGCAATTTCCACGAAAGCCAAGAATTTTTTTCGTCGCAATTTTTGCGTCGCTATATCCATGAGCTAGGTGTTCATGGAAACAGTGAAAAATTTATCTCTCCACGTGTCATCACCATCAATATGGGTTAACCCTTTGCATCATTGAAATTATGATGAAATTTCGTCACAATTACGACGAAATTGTGTCGCAATGTAAAAAACATTATGGAACGTTGTGATGCAAAAGTGTGGCAATAGAGACACAAATTTATGCCAAGACAAAAATTTACGATGCAGATGTTGTATGTGCAATGCACAACCATGGCAAATTGCGACGAAAAATCGTGGCAATAGCGATGCAAATTTATGCCAAGACCAAACTTACGACATAGATGTTGTTTGTGCGACGAAAAACCGAGGCAAGTTGCGACGAACTTCCGTCCCTATTGCCACGGTTGTTCAAAATAAAAATTTGGCTTCTGACAAACTATCGTTGATATTGTGATGCATCCTTTAAGTTTAAAAAAAAAAATACAGGAGATATGGTATTACCATATTACATTGTAATATGGTATACCATATTGCATTGTAATATGGTAATTCCATATTACATTGTAATATGGTAACAATGTAATATTACAATGAAGGAGTTGGATAACATAACACTTGAAAATTTTGTTGGTGCAATCATAATATACCCCATATAAGATAAGGAATTGTACATCATAGTTTAGGCATTGAACTACTACATGAATTATTTGTTGGGAAAACAAAAAAAAAATCACTCAAATCATAAGCTTTTATAATCCTTGTCATTTGATCCAAGTCACAACAAAGCCCTGACTTCGTGTGAATGATTCTGCAACATTTTGATTCAGTAATCAAGTATGATAAATATATACAAAACCACATGGTCAATTTCCTTTAAGACCTCTTGGTTTTTATTTGACCATAGCTCTAAAGTTAAACTCTTATGTACTTGAAGAATATAAGGGATTACCTGCAACTAGCTCAAATTTTGGCAAATGGTTAAAACCTTACAAAACTTGTATAGATATGCATGTCTTGAGTCTTTGATAGATTGTAGGCTTGAAGGAGGATTAAAGTATAAATTTCATAATTTTTTTGTTTAGAAAGGAGAGCCAACAATAAGCTCATGTGGGAAGATTGAAGTTGTAAAGTCGATATACATTTTAGAGTAAACAAGACTAAATAATATGGTAGTTTTTATACCATGTTGAAACATGAAAACAAGATGTAATTATCTTCTTCACTCATGTAAAGGTGCATTTTGGAATATCTACATTTACCATGTGTAGTAGATATAATAGATTGTCAAGAAACTTTTAATCCACACTCTAGATGATAATGGATATAAGTTGAAGAGAAGTGTCTCCTTTATTTACAATTACATGGGTATCTCAAGGATATAAATCAAACATTGGTTCATTTGTTGTGAGGATATAACATCCCAATATTTGGGAAGATTGTTTGTCATTTATATATATCATTGTTAATTTCACAATTCATTGCTCACCTCAAATCCTCCACCTATAACTTTCTCATATTTTATTGTACTCACTTTAAATTGAATTTTTAGCACTCAAAGTGGAACAATTAAGAAAATTGATCAATGGGAAAATATGTGAACTTCGTTAAAAAGAAAAATCCACGAACATGTGTAGTTACAAGCAACCTTGTATGAATCTCAATCAAGTTACGAAAAGAGGCATGATAAGAATTGAACAACACATACCTCCTAAGTTAGATCAAGTGTGGTTTCACTCACCAAAGAAAGGTTTTAAATGATATTTTAGGATTTTGGATAAGAATGAATAAAAGATATTTGCTTGGATTGGTCACCATATATGGGAAAATATTCCAATGTATATGTGTATCATTTGAAGTTGTCTATTCCATCCTCATTAGAAGCAGAATTTAATGAAGAGACATTGAGTCTCAAAGTTGATGGGGATAATCAACTTGAAAGGGAAAAGGTCTACTCCTAGTTGAATTCATATATTTGTGATGTCATATTATAGGCTTGTGCAAGTGACAAAAATTTCAATTTGTATGAATTTGGTGAGTGGAAATTTATGACCGATAAGGAGTAATGGTAAACCCAAGGGTTCATGAGAATTTTGAAAGGTAGAAATATTGTTAGGTTTGTAAAGTAAGGTTTTGAACCCATGAAGACACCATCAGTAAAAAGGTTGTGATTTATGAAAAGGTTGTAAAATCTCTTTCATCACCTATGT
>ML786663.1:114176-133437 GCA_009831015.1 Picea engelmannii
CTTACCACAAGTGAGGTAGGATTAGCAACATGATCTCTTATGGAAAGGATGGAGGATAGATGAAAAGGTAAATATGGGAGGTTGTGGTGTTAGGGTAGTTATAACAAAGGCAAGAGAAAGAAGTTGATGACACTGGCATGACACTAGAAAAAGGCATGAGTTGACATAAACCGACTAAGAGTGAACATGAGCGAGAGAGGGAACACACACTAATATAGGGTTATCAGAAGAATAAATGTAACATATGGCAACTTGGAGTTAAGGTGAGCGTAATAAATGGCATTCATTTTTCTAGGATTTTTGTAGTCATTAAGGTGCCATACACTTGTCAAGGACATAGCATGAGTCCCATGTGACATACGATAATCTGGAGAGTGTGATCATAATAGGCATCAGAAACTAGTAATATAGAGTCATCAAAAGCACAAAAACAACACATGATATCCTATATTTAGTGAAAGAATGAGAGGTGGCATACATCAATGGGGTATTTTATGCAAGCATAGGAGGTGACATGCATCAACCTAAGTTCAATGCAAGCGTAGAGGTGAAAAATACCAATGGTGCCAGTGGAGGAGAGAGGATCAAAGGAAGATATGATGTCACCATTGGGAGGGGCTCCATAGTTGCAAGCTATGGAATGTGACCATTAATGGGGACATCTTGGAAAATTGACCAAAGAAGTGATAGTTGATCCTAACTAGGTAGAGGTTATCTCAAGTAGGGTATTTCTTAAGATAATGACCTATAAGGGACCCATCGATATTATGACCAAATAAAAATGGAGAAAAAGGGGTGTAAGGAAGAAGAGGTAAGGAGGAGAGGCAATACTTTCCCTGAGCATTTGAAGGACTGGGAAAAGAGGAAGAGTATGTAGGAGAGCATGGAACACTAAGAGGGGAAGAAGACAAGGGGAGAACTAGGTAATATTGGGTGCTACCTGGTAAGAAGTGGCTAGAGTTGATAATGGGAAGTCTAAGCTAGCCCAAAAAAACTCCCAATAGGAACAAGGCTTCATTCAAATTGATAAAAGTGTGTTAAGACATGGGACCTTTTTAATGTTAGCAAATGTTGATTTTTGACAACTAATAGAAAGATAAGGAAAAGAGAAGGCACAGAAGAACAAGGGGCTACCTCATTGTTGTAACCATATGAGATGAGATGAATTGATGTGATGTAAAAGTGAGAGAGAAAGGTATTTATGTATTATGTTTTGTTGGGTCTTAACATTATAAGTAAGAGGTATTGCAAGCGGTGAGTTCATAGTTTTTGTCATCTTTATAGAGTTGATAAGTATTGCAATGAGCATATTATAAAGAATTTCATTGTTTTTGATTGGGTAGAAGGATGAGAAGGTATCATTTGGAATGTGTGAAACAGAGAAAGTGAAACCATATGAAATGGTTGGATGTGAATTACAACTAAGAGAGAAATATATTTACGTAGGATGTCTTGGTCACATCATTACATGGAAAGGGTATTGCAATAAATATGACTTCATAGGTTTTGTTATCTTCAAAGAGTTGATAGGTATTTCAATGGACATGTTATAAAGAATTTCATTGTTGTTCATATGATATGTTCAAGAGTAAATTAGAGTAATCAAGGGGAGATACATAGCATTCAACATTCTCTTGAAAAATCCCTATGATAAGGGTAACTCCACAATGTTTATTAATGAGAATATGAGTTACTTCCTATTGCACAAAGCCCCAATGATAAGGAGAGGGGTGAGGAGTGATGGAAAATGTGATTAATTTGGTTACAATTGTCAAGGATTATAGTGGAAAGTTGGTCTTTGATATAACAATTATGATTAAAAAGGAGACTTAGATACGGAAATAAATTTCATTTGTCATTATGAGTAATGAGGGATATTTTTCAATAGAGTTTGGAATAGGGACTATTTTTTGTTGGGGAGAAGTGTCCAAATATTGGTGTACCCTAGGATCATCAAGGGATTTCTCATCTATGTACAAGGATTTGGATGTGAATTATTATCATAAGAATAAGCATTTTGTAGTAGTGTCTTTTGGAGCCTTATATTACTTTCACTAACATGTGGGATGAGAGGAGGGGTCTAGATTATTGGGATTAGATTCATGGATTTTTTAATAGGAACTAGGATTTGGACTAGGGATAGCAATAAGGTTAGGATTATGGAAATGAATCACGTGAGGGATCTTTTCTAATTTATTTTCCACAATGCGGATATGGATAAAGACTTTGTATAAGGGGGTTCTCTAAAATAGCTATACTTATTTATTAAAAAACTACAAGTAAACCAAAATTATATTTAAAATACATCTTTAGGGTTCTATATTTATAGTTGAAATTTGAGCTAGGTAAAGAGTGTACACTCGATGTACTGTACAACCACCTACACATTAAATTGGACAAAGAAATTAGACAATAAAAAAACCACATGGATCTTGGCATATATGAAATATCTACACATTAAATTTGACAAATAACTTGACAATAACAAATAAATTAGACAATAAAAACACCACATGGAACTTGGCATATATATCAATATCTACATATTCATGAGGATTGTGAACTTTTACTAGTATAAAACCTACTTTTAAAAACACGTCAAAACCCTTACCTTTTCATTGTCCTTTCACCAAATCCGTTATTCCATACAAATTGATAAGAGTTGTCCACGAGATGCATTTCCATCACCAAGACCTGCATGAATCATAAAAGACAATTTTTTTATATGAGTAAATAATTAATAAGTAAATAAGCATGCATTTAGTTATGTAAAATACTCTAGAAAAAAATTAAGTTGTTGCATACCTTAATGAGCTTCTCTTTGTTTCGAGAATAGGTTATTCTCTTTTGAACAGGGCTAACCACATGAAGGTGGAATCTCATATGGCCCCTCCCCCCCCCTCACATCGTTCTCAATTCCCCATGCCCAACAAATGATTTTATTTATATAGAAAACATATAGACATTCATGCATAACTAGGATAGTCATCAAAACATATGAACATGTAAACATCAATAAAGATCCAAATACAAGACATGAATTTATACATCTAATTTTTCTTTGATTTTTGTTTTTTTACATTCATAAAACTGACAATTAGGACATCATAATCATCCAAGGAAATTGTATTTTGTGTGCCCTGCCCTTCTATTGTTTGTGTGCACTCATGTACCATACTTCTGGTACGTCGCTGAGAAGGGTTAGTTGGCATCTGTTCAAGGTCGTGAACTGGAACAACGAAAATGATCATATCGATATGTTGAAATATAATTGAAATAACTAATTCATTATTTTGATTAACATTACACTATTGCTCTTTACCTGTCTATGTAGCTGGGATAGTTGGTGCGTTAATTTCCTATCCACTTGGTTGCTCTCACATTTCACCCTCCTGAGTTACATGCTCTTCAATTTTGAGAAGATAATATATAAGTATAAGTCAGGAAATAAATATCTACAATCACAGTAAATATTTCTAATTTTGAAGTATACATACTGGAATGGGTACTATGCTCTACACTATCACTAGACATGTGCACCCTTGTATGACGCAGTGTTTGCATAATATCATTGGATTCACTACTACGGTAGCATTGTTGCTTGAAAACAAACATAAATACTTAGGTAAGGGTGATATAATAAAATATGAATAGACTTTACAAGCATGCTACTGCAGTTTCATTATTCATTTGATTTACCTATGCGGCTGGGGAGATAGGATTCTGGCCCAAGATTTTTCTATATTCAATCACACTTTTAAAACCATGCTTGTAACCAAGCTTTAGGTCCTCCTCAGTGGAAGTAGTGTCAAACATGTTTAACTACAATGAACAACACCATTAAAAATACTAATAACAAAAACATATATTTGTTCACTATTGTTAAATAAATATTGCCCACAGTTAATCATTTAAATCTTACTATTCAGACTTTTAGTTTTCTGTAGACACCCTGGCCTAGTTTATGTTGGCCCTGTTTTTCCACTCTAGCCTTTGTTTCTTTGGAGGTGTCTGGTAGCCTACATATAGAATTTTTGAAAAAAATTAGATATCGAAATTGTTACTTAAAACAGGAAAGAAAAACATAAATGCTCATATTTCACTAACAATATGACATGCGTTGTACCTTGCTGGACCAGCTCATGGTTGTCGTTCTTGTTTTTTAAACAAGTTCTCTTTTGCATCCTCTATTAGTGCCTTCCACTCTTTCTTGGGAATCATGGGAGGGCGCTCGTGCTTGAGGTCTATTTTCAATTTATCCCTATACTGGGCCCTGGTGTATTTTAAACTCTCATTGGCTAACTTTGTAACCACTTTCTTGTTGAAAGTGTTACCGAACAAGTTTACCATGTGATCTATTAAATCATCTTTCTTTTTTCTATCTTAGACATTCCACCATGTGCGAATGGTGGGGCCAAACAGCTCCAATGCTTTGTCATGTAAGTTTCTATAAAAAACATTGTTTCCTACAAAAACATGTTATCCATTAATTTATAATAATCTCAACAAATGTCCATTTCAATTTCATGAAAAAAATGAATCAATTAATGGGACAATTACCTACAATCTTCTGAATCTTGATCGAAACACATGCGTCATCCACCAAAAAGGTGACATCTAGTGATCTGGTGCTTTTAATTCATTATGCTCCATGCATAATAGTATCATGTCCATCTACACTATGTTCCTCTCTGGAGTCATCATGTGGAGTCCCAGGCTCCAGCTGATCATTCTCTGGCATGTCATGTTGGTCAAAATCATTTTGCTCATCAATGGATTTGAGGGGAACCTCAGGAGGCTCAAAAATCCTCACTTTCACTTTGTTATGTCGACCTTTTTTGTGCATTGGACCATCACTGCTACCTATAGAAGTTGCAAGATCGACAGGTTCCCCACGCGCGGGGTTTAAAAACTCCTACAAACGAAAAAAATTTCTTTATCAAATCATATACAAAATATAAAACTAAAAAACGGATATGAAATTGTCATAGCTAACCACTTACCCGAAAATTAGTTATTGTATTTTGTAGCTCTAGGATTCTTTCCCTATCCTCCTGTGTCGAGGGTCTTTTGCTAATCAAACCTAGATATTACAGTTGTCAATGGGTCAGTTGAATAAAATATTTTTTCCTCATCAATATCCTCTATGGGAGCCTTCCCACGTTGACCATGCCACAATACATTGATGAATAAAATTAATGAGATGAACTTTAACAATTGAGAAATTTAGTTGTTGTAGTCATAAGTTGTTACTGTATTTAACATTTACCTGGTGAGGCACTGCGGGTGCCTTTCCACAGTCACCCTGGACAGATGTAAAGGGTGATTTTTGGACATGATCACCCTGGACAGATGTTGACATAATAAATCAATCAACAAAAGTTATGAAATTCACCTATAACATTAAAAAAATGAAATATTGCAGTAATATCAGAAAAAAAATTAGAAATTTAGTTGTTGTAGTCATAAGTTGTTACTGTATTTAACATTTACCTGGTGAGGCACTGCGGGTGCCTTTCCACGGTCACCCTGAATAGATGTAGAGGGTGAAACTTGGACACGGTCAGCCTGGACAAAAGTTGACACAATAAATCAATCAACAAAAGTTATGAAATTCACCTGTAACATTTAAAAAATGACATATTGGAGTAATATCAGAAAAAAAAATAATGAAATTTCATCAATTTAGTTGTTGAAGTCATAAGTTGTTTCGTTGTTTAACATTTATCTGTTGAGGCACAGTGGGTGCCTTTCCATGGTCACCCTAGAGAGATGTAGCAGGTGATTTTCTACCACAGTCACCATGGATAGATGTTGACACAATAAATCAATCAATAAAAGTTATGAAATTCACCTGTAACATTAAGAAAATGAAATATTGCAGTAATAACAGAAAAAAAAAATAATGAAATTTCTGAAATTTAGTTGTTGTAGTCATAATTGTTTACTATGTTTAACATTTACCAGTTGAGGCAAAGTGGGTGCCTTTCCACGGTCACCCTGGATAGATGTTGAGACAATAAATTAATCAACAAGAGTTATGAAAGTGATTGTAAAAAACTTGTGCAGTAAAAATTTGAAATATTGCAGTGATAAATTGTGACAATGATTGATCAAAGGTTGAGTTGAATGGTATGTAAGATATTTACCCCCATAGTCGCACCCCCTCCATCTATTCGATTTAAGTTGTAATCGATCAACAACTATTCACCTGGAACTATTGTTTTTGTTGCACATAGAAATATATGATTTCCTTCGCATGCCTCAAATATGCAATTTGGTTTCTTAGTTGTTGCCACTGGTCATGTACTATTCATAAAGCCCGCAATGTTTCCAGTAGCTTTTGGCCTTCCATCAATATACATAGTTTCCTCTTTTATTTTGATTGTTATCTAGTAGTTGTATATAATTTGTGGCAACTTCGTATCTCCACATACTTTGCGTATATCGGACCAACATCAACCAGTGATTGTATTTGTATAATGGTCCGACATACTCCATCAATTTAATTACAGTGTCATATCCGACCTTTATGCCATCCATGGAAAATAACCCCAATCCATTTAAGGACGAAGGAGCAATGCGATACATCCTCCCACCGATGAAGAAATCTGTGTTCACTTCAGGTAGCTCCTTAGGTGCCCATAGTTGCACTAGATGTTTATACCTCAAGGGAAACTCAATGTCAACTATTCTCTCAGCATCATAATTACACGACCCTTCGTTGGCAATAAAAATTTGCATGCGGGTACAAAATCTTTTCCTTACCTTTTCCAACCCAGTTGATCTAGAACCGGTAGATCTAATATAACACGTCTCACTTTCAACCTCTCTTAATATATCTTGATCATCACTCGAGGAATATAGATCCGACAGATACCTATTTGGTGGTACCTACACTCGTTAAAACAAGAAGATAAGTTATCGTGTCAATATATGTTTTTGGTACCAATACAGTTGCATATAGTTGCATAAAGTTGAAATTGCCACACCTATCCGTCATATAGTTGCATATAGTTGCATAAAGTTGAAATTGCCACACCTATTCGTCATATAGTTGCATATAGTTGCATAGTTGCACAAGTTGCATATAGTTGCATTGTTGAATAAGTTGCATTGTTGCATGAAGTTGTGTAAAGTTGCATAAAATTGCATAAGTTCCATAAAGTTGCTTAAGTTGCATAAGTTGCATGTTTCATAGTTGCATATAGTTGCATAGTTGCATATAGTTGCATATTTTATATAGTTGCATACGAAATTGTTGCAATATGTTGCATATAGTTGCAATATAGTTTCATATAGTTGCATAAGTTGCAATATAGTTGCATATAGTTGCATAAGTTGCAATATAGTACCAACACACAATTGCATATAGTTTCATTTAGTTGCATAAAGTTGAAATTGCCACACATATCCGTCATATAGTTGCATATAGTTGCATACAGTTGCATAGTTGCATAAGTTGCATATAGTTGCATAGTTGCATAAGTTGAATTGTTGCATAAAGTTGTGTAAAGTTGCATAAGTTCCATAAAGTTTCGTAAGTTGCATAAGTTGCATGTTGCATAGTTTCATATAGTTGCATACGAAATTGTTGCAATACAATTGCATATAGTTGCAATATAGTTGCATAAGTTGCATATAGTTACGTAAAGTTGTGTAAGTTGCGTAAAGTTGCATAAGTTCCATAAAGTTTCTTAAGTTGCATGTTCCATAGTTGCATATAGTTGCATACAAAATTGTTGCAATATAATTGCATATAGTTGCATAAGTTGTAATATAGTTGCATAAGTTGCATATAGTTGCATAAGTTGCAATATAGTTGCATATAGTTTCATAAGATGCAATATAGTTGCATTTGACCACTCACCAATATTTGAGAATATAGTTGCAATATAGTTGCATTTGGAACCATTGGTACGTTTTCATAATAAGAATAGCTCTCAAGGTGTGTACCATGACTAGAGAGGGAAAAAAGGGCCTTAGGTCCTAAGCATATTTTCTTTGGCTCATTGGCCATTAACAAGACCTCAAACCACCACATCTATCCTATTTAATAGACTATGGTGCTTGGGTTGGATATGGGTGTCATTCACAATTTTTTCACACCATGTATGGAACTTAGGTCTTGTCCATGGTCAAGGAAAGAACATAAGGTTTTTAGGTCGTATTTAAATCTTCTTAGGATTAAGCTTCATGATGAAGTTGTCAAAAAACAACACAAGACATATGTAAAAATATTTAGCCTATGTGTGGGATCTTTGGTGCCATTAATAGTTTTTTCATAATAAGAATGGTTTTCAAGGCTTGTACCATGTCTAGGGGAAGAAAACAAGAGCATTAAGCTCGCAATGAAAGTTCTCAAATTCAAGGGCCATGAACTAGGCCTCAAATAACCATGTAGATATTATTTAAGAGATATTTGATCTTCTAGTGGGATATCGGTGCCATTAGGATTTGTTTTGCACCATATATGTAATTCAAGGTTTATATCATCACCAAGGTAAGAAAATCAGGGCCTTCTTCCCTAAATGAAGATTTTTTATGCTTAATGGCCATGAAAAATTCCTTTATTTGGGAATATGTGCACCATTAGTATGTTTTGAATAAAAAGAATGGGTTTCAAGACTTATACCATGGCCAAGGGAGGAAATAAAGGGCTCTAGGCCCTAAATAAATCTTCTTGATGTTAATGTCCATGAACAAGGTCTCAAACCACCATACATATCCTCTCTAAGGGATATATGGAATTTGGGTGGGATATGGTCACCATTCACAAGTTTTGGGCATAATGTATAGCAAAGAACATAAGGTGCTTAGGCCCTATTTGAATCTTATCAGGGTTGATATTTGTGATGCAGTCCTTAAATAACCACACAAGATCTATGTAGGGTATATTTGGAACCATTGGTACATTTTCATAATAAGAATAGGTCTCAAGGTGTGTACCATGGCTAGGAGAGGAAACAGGTACCTTAGGTACAAAATGAAGCTTCTTCACTTCAAGGTCTATGAACTAACCATTCAATAATCATGTAGATAATGTTTAAGGAATATTTGGCCTCGAGGTGGGATTTGGAAACCATTAGTATTTTTTCACATCACATATGGGAGTTTAGTCTTGTACCATCATCAAGGGAAAGAGAAAAGGGAATTAGGATTTAAATGAACCTTATGTGCTTAATGACCAAGATCAAGGCCTCCAATTAGGAATATGGAAAACATTGGTATGCTTTAAATAATAATAATGGCTATTAGGACCTCTACCATGGCCAGGGGAGGGAAATAATGGCCTTAGGCCCTAAAAAAATATTCTCATCCTTAATGGCCATGAACAACGCCTCAAACCACCACACAGATCCTCTTTAAGGGATCTATGGACTTTAGGTAGGATACAATCACTATTCACAAGTTTTGGACATTACGTATGGCACTTTGGATCTTACCCAGGGTTAGGGAAAGAACATAAGATACTTAGGCCCAATTTCAATCTTCTTGTTGATCTTTGTGATGTAGTCTTTGTACAACCACGCGAGACACTTATAGGGGATATTTCACCTCCGTGTGGGATATTTCATGCCAATAATACATTTTTCATAATAAGAAAGGATCGTGGGCTTATTCCATGGCTAGGGGATGAAAACAAGGAACTTTGGCATAAAATAAATGTTATTGAGATCAAAGTCAGTGATCTAGGCACCACAAATGAAGTCCAAGGTGCATACCATATTTGGGGGAGGAAAACAAGGGCCTTATGCTCTAATAAAATCTTTCTCATGCCTAATGGCAAAGACTAAGTCCTTCTATTGGGAATGTGTGCACCATTAATATATTATGGAAAATAAGATTTTGTATCAAGAGATATACCATGGATGAGGTGGGAAAACAAGTGACCTAGGCCATGTACAAATATTCTTGATCTCAATGGTTATGAACAAATCCTTGAAGCACCACACAGACCATCTCTAAGGGATCTTTGGCCTGTGGGTGGGATATGGGCACCATTCACAGGTTTTATGCATCATAGTTGTCTCTCAAGGCCTCTAAGAAGGAACTTAGAGCCATTAGGAGGATATAGTTGCATTCATAAGTTGCATTAGGAGGATATAGGTCACACATTCATAAGTTGCATATAGTTGCATAAGTCGCATATAGTTGCATAGTTGCATAAGTTGCATATAGTTGCATAGTTGCATAAGTTGCATTGTTGCATAAAGTTGCATGTTGCATAAAGTTATGTAAAGTTGCATAAGTTTCATTGTTTCATAAAGTTTCATGTTGCATAAAGTTGTGTAAAGTTGCATAAAGTTGCGTAAAGTTGTGTAAGTCACATTGTTGCATAAAGTTGCATGTTGCGTAAAGTTGTGTAAAGTTGCACAAAGTTGCATAAAGTTTTGTAAAGTTGCATAAGTTGCATTGTTCCATAAAGTTGCGTAAATTTGCATAAGTTCCATAAAGTTGCTTAAGTTGCATAAGTTGCATATAGTTGCATAGTTGCATATAGTTGCATATTTGCATATAGTTGCAATATAGCTGCATAATTTGCATAAGTTTCATTATTGCATAAAGTTGCATATAGTTGCATATTATTAGTTGCATAAAGTTGCATATATTTTCATATAAGTTGCATAAAGTTGCATATAGTTGCATATCCCCCGACACTCAGTGGAGAATTGGATTTGAGACCTATCAAAGAGTTTGAGTGGGGATCGATAGTTTGGAAATCCATGATCCTGGAATTTCACATATTTGGAAAGCCCCTTTAGTGGCGAATTTCACATATTTGGAAAGTGCCTTCTAAGTTGCATTGTTGCATAAAGTTGCATGTTTCATAAAGTTGCGTAAAGTTTCATAAGTTCCATAAAGTTTCTTAAGTTGCATAAGTTGCATGTTTCATAGTTGCATATAGTTGCATAGTTTCATATAGTTTCATATTTTCATATAGTTGCATACGAAATTGTTGCAATATAGTTGCATATAGTTGCAATATAGTTGCATAAGTTACATAAGTTGCATTGTTGCATAAACTTGCATATAGTTGCATAAAGTTGCATATATTTGCATATAAGTTGCATAAAGTTGCATATAGTTGCATATCCCCCGATGCTCAGTGGAGAAATGGATTTGAGACCTATCAAAGAGTTTGAGTGGGGATCGATAGTTTGGAAATCCATGATCCTAGAATTTCACATATTTGGAAAGCGCCTTCTATGGAAGCACACGGTTAAGAACATGTGTTTCTTCCTAAGAGGCCACAAATTCAAATCCAAAGGGGAGTAGGGTATGTATACCTATGTACACTTTAGTGGTGAAATTTGAACAATCAATGAGGAACAATAATTGTGTTTTAGGTCTAAAGGATTTTCTCAAATTTGTGGAAATTCTAAGCATGGTTTCTCTCCAACCATCCTACATGGGAAAGACAATGCAAAACATTTTCTTGCATGAAACCCCTCTCTCTTTCTCAGGATATGACACATATGAGACTTTTATTTATACCAACCCAAAAGTCAAAGATTGATGGGAACATTGTAAGGATACATAGGAAAGAAAAGATAGTACCCCAAGGACAATGATAAGGCTAAATCAACCAAAAATCCCCTTTCCTCTTCCCCTATTGTGGTATCATAGTCCCCTTGTTTCTCCCTCAAGAAATAATTAGGGTGGATATATATTATTGTGTGTTTCCCTTTTTACAAAACCATGAACTTCTTATAAGAAATATACCTACCACATTGTATAGTCATGACCCTTATGAGACCCTTTTGACAGGGCAAGGAAATTTTCCTTGAGTCTCTATCTCGTTGAAGCCATCATCCTAAGATGTCATTGGCCATCTAGGATTGTCCCCTATCCTAGGAAAAACTACTTGCATGATCAACACTTTATTTCTTTAATAAAATTCCAATAGTGTTTGTGGTTTATCTTGGACCTTTTGTTATTTAAAATTTGTTTGTAAATCATCCTCTACATTCATGTTCCATGATTTTTCTTGTTTTATTGCAATCAATGGTTTTCGAGCTCTTTTACTTATAAATTTACAACATTTACTAGTTCGATCTACCACTTGTTGTACAATTCATAGTTGCAACAAGGTCTCTTCTATGTCCTTAGTATCTCTAATATCATGTCCTCTATTATGTTGGAATCTAATGATTACCTATGCATATCGTTACTTATCATATTCACTAGGAACATATTCATCTACAAATTTGTCTTTATCCTCCTACTCCTTTTTTTGTCTTCTCCTCTTAGATCCACCTTTGCCTTGGCCTCTTTCTTTTCCTTATTTCCATTGTTTGCATATTTTCTTTTATATTATTCTCATGTGATTGCTTCTCATCCTCTCTCATCTTATCCCACTTTTTGATCTACTCTTCTACTAAATTTATTTTTTTCTCAAATATTTCTTCCTTTCATTGGTTCCTACCTTTCTATTCTTTCATTTTCTCTCCTACCTTCTTATATCTTTGATTTTCCCTCATTTCATTGATTCATGCTACCTTGTAGTCCCTTCTCTCTTTCTCTTCTCCATAAGAATGTTGGGGTTTTGTCGTATGGTATTCTCATATGTTATGTTTATGAGAGTTGTGCATTCATTGTCTTGTTTATTAGTTGCTTATTTATACGAGGACAAGTCCAAGAGGCCTTCACTATTTTGTCCTTTTTCTCCTTCATCCACTCTCTTTGTTTTATCTCATTTTCCTTTGGTATATATGTTAATCTTATTTCACTTATGGGGGTCCTCATTCCCATTTATTTGACTTTGTTTAGGATTGGACAAACTTTCATGTCCTTTTGTTTTCTGACCCATGACTCATGCTTGTCTTTTTTCGTCCATTTACACCATCTCCTCCTCAATTTACCTAACTTATTTCTCATGCCTCATATATGAAGGTTTCATTTCCATATATCCCATACATGTTCTGTGTCCATTTCCCATTTATAAATCATGTCTCCATTGGCCTTTGTTTTCTTGTTGTATTCTTCTATATATTGGTTCACATCATTATAAACACTCACTATTTCTTGATCCATATTGTTTATCTCTATGACCTCATGTGTACATGTGTTGTCCCATGTACATGTGTAATTAAGAAGGTACATGTGTTTTCCCATTCCATGTCAACAACAATGCATCCATTCACTGGGAACAAATCGATGACTCCACTAAATTAGGGTTTATGCTTTACATGATGAATTGATGATGGAAGAAAGTGGGCATGTGAGTCAAATTTGAGTCTATAAACCCTCCCATGTCATTAAGGCCTGTGAATAGTCTATCCATGTCAAATTTCAATGCAGTCAGAAACAATTTGAAAAAATTTCAACGTTGGCCCCATTCACAGGTCATTGTTGCCTGTGTCTAGTCCTAGTACAATTTCCTTGTAAAAATTGTATAAGATAATTGGAAAATGATAATTTTAAAGGTGTTAGGCCTATTCCTACACACAACGGTGAGATCACCTCTCATTGACAGTCGGTGTATTGATTCCTTTTAGTTTTGGGTTGTTAGTATTTTCAATTGCACGCACCTTTCAATCTAGTCAAAGTTGATCAATTAATGTCTCTTGTTACTGTGGGGTTAAAAAGCCTCATGATCCCAATGACCACATGCCTCCAAGATTTTGATATAATGATCGTTGGGTGACAACATTTATGAAGGGTGACGACTAAGACTAGGGAAAACTTTCAATTCAAGGCTAGGATTGACCAGGCCCACATCAAGTGAAGGAAGAAAATTAAGAAGGTACATGTGTTGTCCCATTCCATGTCAACAACAATGCATCCATTCACTAGGAACAAATCGATCACTCCATTAAATTAGGGTTTATGGTTTACATGATGAATTGATGATGGAAGAAAGTGGGCGTGTGAGTCAAATTTGAGTCCAAAAACCCTATCATATCGTTAAGGCATGTGAATAGTCTATCCATGTCAAATTTCAATGCAATCAGAAATAGTTTGAAAAAATTTCAACGTTGGCCCCATTCACAGGTCATTGTTGCCCATGTCTAGTCCTAGTACAATTTCCTTGTAAAATTTGTATAAGATAATTGGAGAATGATAATTTTGAAGGTTCTAGGCCTATTTCTACACACCACGGTGAGATCACCTCTCATTGACAGTCGGTGTATTGATCCCTTTTGGTTTTGGGTTGTTAGTATTTTCAATTGCACGCACCTTTCAATATAGTCAAAGTTGATCAATTAATGTCTCTTGTTACTGTGGGTTTAAAAAGACTTGTGATACCAATGACCACATGCCTCCAACCTTCTAATATAATGATCGTTGGGTGAAAACATTAATGAAGGGTGATGACTAAGACTAGGGGAAACTTTCAATTCAAGGTTAGGAATGACCAGGCCCACATCAAGTGAAGGAAGAAAACTATGAAGGTACATGTGTTGTCCCATTCCATATCAACAAAAACACATCCATTCACTGGGAACAAATCGATCACTCCACTAAATTAGGGTTTATGCCTTACATGATGAATTGATTATGGAAGAAAGTGGACGCGTGAGTCAAATTTGAGTCCAAAGACCCTCCCATATCGTTAAGGAATGTGAATAGTCTATCCATGTCAAATTTCAATGCAATCAGAAACAGTTTGAAAAAATTTCAATGTTGGCCCCATTCACAGGTCATTGTTGCCCGTGTCTAGTCCTAATACAATTTCCTTGTAAAATTTGTATAATATAATTGGAGAATGATCATTTTGAGAATGATAATGATGAATTGATGATGGACATACCTACATCGTTGGTATGATTAGGCGTCATTGCACAGATCGCCTCTTGGTTTCGAGAATAGTTCATTCTCTATTAAATAGGGGCAACCACNCAATTTCCCCATATTACCTAATTTTAAATTCTAAAGAACATGTATCATATATTATATTATACAAAATAAAAACATATAAAGATCATACAAAAGATATAAACACATACCTCTTCTTTTCAACAATTAAATATCAGTCATCTTCTTCTTCATCCAGCTCAACATTTGTATCAAGATCTAGTTCAAAATCGATATTGGTAAAAGGCTCATTCCTATAAACATCATCATCAACGTCATTTCCGCTACTATAGTTATCGATATCGTCAATGAGATCATCGTCTCCTACATTTGGATGATCAACTTCTTCATATTCTTCGTTTGACACATCGACTACATGAGACACCTGCTCCTGATCTTCATAATCATGATCTTCTTCCTCATTATTATATTCATCCTCGGCTACATGATTGTACTTTACTAGTCTTCCTCTTGGATCATATCTAACAACGTATGACCAACCTGCTTTACCAGGTACCTCTGAGTAAAATACTTGCTCACATTGACTTGGAAGAACATAAGGCTCTATACTTGGTTCAAATTCCCTTGTATTAACCATGGTAAATCCATTATCATGCTCAATAACAGTTCTTTCAGGATCACGTTCATGCATCCGTAGCCTGTACCATTTAACCTCAAACAAAACTATTTTAAAGGAATTAAAATCACACTCAATTATATCCTCCAAATGGCCATAGTACCTATTCTCAGTTTCTTCCGAATTTCTATCACTTCTAGAGGAAATGTTGGTGACCTTAAACACTACAATTATCCCACAATCTGATGTTTTCATCTTATCATCCAACATTTTGATACGAAATTTATGACCATTACACCACATAGCCTTGTGATGTTTCAACTGCAACATGGACAAGTAAAAAATAAATTTCCAATTAATAATCCTCATATCAGACTTACTAAATATATATTTCAATAATTAAGCAAACCAAATACATTGAAAAATTGGGAAAAAACTAGGAAAATGTGGGTAAAAAATTTAATTTGCCTGCTTATCTTTTAAACAAAAGTCTAAATCAACTTCCCTTGATGTAAGATCAGGAAATTGATCTCGATGACGATGCGATGTTTTAATCATCTTACTCACCCCTTCCCATGATAACATATTGAATTATTCTTCAGTATATTATATCCAATGCTCCATCCAATCAAGGTTGTTTGCAATGTATAAATGTAAATCATCCCACTCTCGAGCAACTATATGATATCATAACTATTTAATATCATTAATTAGTTGTTTTTAATAAAGGAATAATTTAATAAATGTGTAATATATTATATCTACGTCAACATCTAATAATTACCTTTCACAATCCTCATTTTACATTTTCCCAATAGGACCTCCCCTTCAAATTTGTTGATGGAGTCGAGATGCCAAATGTGAGGCACATTCATATTTTATGCTAATTTAGGTATATATTGACTAATATACACCATGCATTGATATACCATATATCCATCAACCATAGAACCTTCCGAACATGCTCTTTGTCTAACAAAATCCTTCAGTGACTTCAACTACCTCTCCACCATCCACATCGACCTTGTGTGTACTGGTCCACATAATTCAATCTCCTCAAATTGGTGTATGAGGTAGTGTTCTTATGCATTGAAAAATGTTGGATGTAGATATTGCTGCATTTGACACATTAGTCGGGGAATTTCTCTCTTCCAATACCTTATATCTTCTTTATGTATTTCTTTTGATGATAGCCACTTACAAATGTCGATGCAATAAAATAATATCATGACATACATAAATTTGCAGATAAAAGATAATATGTCAATAAGTTCTACTACAAATCACATAAGAGGTACATTTTCCTTATAAAACAATACTTACCTCGTGTATTTTCCAAGTACATAAATAAATTTTTTTATGTTGTTGTCAAAGTCGTCTAGGAGAGATAAAGGTAGAACATATTGTAACAAAAACAAATAATTATTATTTGTTTCTAAAAAATGTGCACCAATAAGGAAATATATTATAACCTACTAATTACCTTAATGAATGTATGCCAATCATGTGTTTTAACCCCACCAAAATCACCTTTTTTAGTTAAGATATTTTGTATGTTCAATGAAAACCCCATCGGAAACCTAATTTTTCGACTGACCTCTTTTACAATATTGCTATGTTGCTCCGTCAATAACCAAGACTAGTATTTTGTTCATGACCATCACCATTAGAATTAATAATAACACTTTGTAGTGTGTGATTAGCTTCCTGGATGTCACAACAAATCTTTCCAATTCTCTCTTTGTCATTCCTTCCATCTAATATTCGCCATAACAATTATGTTATGTTCTTCCCGATATGTATTGTATTAAACAAATGAACTATTTGTAGGTGCTCATAGTATGGAAATCTACTGAATTGCATTGGGTAACTTTTCATTCCTCGTGGAAGCCCATTCGCGCCTTAACGACATTCATGAAACATCAACAAATTGAAATTAACACTAATTAATGGGACAAAATGAAATTAATATAATAGGTCATACATAAATAATTTGTGTACCTTGATGATTTCTAATATATTCCAACTTCCATAGGCAAGGTGTCATTCTTCGTGGTTTTTTTTCCATTTTCTTCTTTACCATTGAAATTTTCTTTGTTTGTAGTTCGATAACTATGGTTATTAGGCAGAAAGTGCCTATACTCATCAAACACCTCCTTTCCTAAACTCCTTGAATGACGATATTTTATCCTCAAACCACAAACTGGGCATGCAAATTTACCCTTTGTTTGAAGACCTACAAGATATATGAATAAATGTAGCGTCAAATTAGAGTTACAATTTAAAATAATGCATGATTTTTTCAATAAATATATATAATATTAAATCACAAAATAAAGTAACAATATACCACAAAAATGTGTTAACCTGGGATCATCATGAATTGTCCATGATAGTATTCCATGGAATTGAAATCATTTTTTCCCTATTGGTCTAGAGATGTCATACATAGTGACGCCAGCCCATAACTTCAACAACTCAATGATGAGAGGCTCAATATATACGTTCATATCTTCAACCTGGTACCTACTTAAATGGTTCAACATACTTCATGATTAATTATACTTATCTAGATGTTGTGATATATAAAATAAATAATTACCATGCATGAAACAAAGAAATGAAATATTTTTTCATACTTTAAAGCAAATAAATCATTGCCAACATTGCATGCTCTCTCTTGATCGACATCTAAGGAGGAAGGTTATTGTTTATAACAAAAACAAGCCACACTGAGTACGTAGAATGAAGCTCTCTAAATGTATTGACACCATCAGCTGCCAATGAAAGTCTAACATTATGAGGTTCTTCTTTAAAAATTGGCCACTTTTCTTCGATGTAGTTCAATGCAGAACCATGTACAGACATTCAAATAACATTGTCTCGACTTCTATTCTTTGCATGGAAATCCATAAACTGTGCTATACTTTGGCACCTAAACAACCACTGGAAATGTGGAATTATCGGAATATAACAAAGAACTTAGCGAGGAACCTTCTTTGACGCTTTATCAGTTCGATATCTACTTATTTGACATTGTGGGCATTCATTTTCTAATGCATATTGTTCATAATATATGTTATGATCATTAGGACATGCATCAATAGCTCGATAGTCCATTCCAATTTCTTTCATAATCACGGATATTTATTGATATGTGCGTGGAAAAATATTTGACGTCGGTAATAGAAAATCACCTAACAATCTACAAAATTCTAAACAATAAGTCAATGTAAACAATATTAATCATCAATATATCATCCAATATACTAATTTACAAATTAGAAAACAATAGCAATATAGGAAAAAATTGAACCTTTTAAGAATTTGTGAACATGCAAGCATAAATAATTAACAAATTAAATACCTTAGTATCTATGTCAAACATATATTTGATAAACCATTCAAAGCCTTCAGGTTCACCAACAACAATATAGCAGATAAAATATTTGTTGTTGAGCCTTCATAAAGAGGTTGACGTGACTTCTCGAGTAGAGGATAAACATCATGACTATCATCCTGGTTGTCCTCATCCATTGGAGCAAATGTGTCTTGGATCAATCTATGTATCTCATCTTCCTGATTTGAATCACTAATGTTATCTCCATCCATATCATCATTAATAACTTGATCAGCAGCTTCAATATTCTTATCTCGAAGTTCATCTCCCTGTAAAGTAGTATTTATGCTAGTACTTGGAAAATAACTCTCTGGAGGTCGACATTTTGGGGGCATCGTCTATATATTTAAAAACAACATAGAAAAGTTAGTGTGTATAGAAAATATAAAATCTCGATAAGAAATATTACTAAAATTCATGACATACTGATTATTACAGAGAATACATTAAATATTGAATCCTCTTACCAAGGGACGATATTC
>ML786663.1:133514-172841 GCA_009831015.1 Picea engelmannii
TGTACTATAGAGTATTGTGTACTGAATAACCATGGAAAATAATTACACATCATTTAACGAAAGTGGTCAAAATTTCTCAAACTTGAATCACTCGACACCATACACTAGCCTCTAAGTTGTTTTGTAGACAAAATGTCAATCTTAGAAATTCACCACTAAAAATAGAATGCCAACCACTTGTCATCCACAATTGGGTTGGGTTGGTTTAAATTATGACGTGTTGATTTTCATCTACAGAAAATGGTCACAATTTTATGCTACTTACATTGGTCACAATTTTATTTTCTAAGACACTTTGGCATGTTCTCATTTTTCATTTTATGACTAGTAGATTTCATCATGTTAATGTAGATTTCTCCATGAATTTTTTATATTTTAGATACTAATCCTTATTAATAGTGTATAAACAAGGTACATCAACTACAAACTAAAGTTAATCACTACATCTAGAATTGTGTGTGGTTATAAAAAAATTAGAGAAACAACATCACATATCAGAAAAGGGTGTGTGCATTTTATTGAGAAAGTTGAAACAAATATACTTTATTTATATTAGCAGAGTATGGTATATAATCATAAGTTCATTTGGTAAAGGTTCTTAGTCATAAGCCAAGAAAGTTAAAGGTGGCTAACCATAAGCTAAGATGGTTGAAGGTGGTTAGTTAAAAGTGCTTGTTATGTGCCTAATCACGACATAGATAACATCTTTATAATAAGGTCATATGTGTACAGATGTTTTCTTTATATAATAACGACATATATACCTAACATAATTTTAGGTTTAGTGTTTATGTATCTTATTAGTCCCCGCTAAAGCAGGGAATATAGCAATCGATTGCAAGTCAAAATCATTTTGACTTTTGTAAATTTACAAAACATTTAACAATGTTTTATAATGTTTTTCAATAAATATTTATTAATGAGAATTTTATATATAAATAAAAATATTTTTTTATTTTTAAATATTCAAAATTCTATTTTTTGATTGGTCAAAAAATCTGAAGTGACTAATTTCCCTTGGTTGGATGTGACAATTAACCACAAAACTAAAACAATTAAATTTTAATTTTTTTTTAAATCCACAAATAGCCATGTATTAATTAAAAGTACAAATAATGATTGTTGTTATCAGAATTCTATGTGTAGTAAATGTAAGAATACACTTTGGATTTCGATACTTTGTTTCATCTCCCAATGAGTTTATGAGTGCACTTTCTCCACTGTCCATATGTACACACCCGATCACATCAACCACAACGTTTAGCCTCGGGTTTTGTTTTGCATGCTTAAATAATAGAAATTCTCGTACTTTGTTTTGCAAAATGTACAGACCCGATCATGTCAACCACAATATTTAGTCTTGGGTTTTGTTTTGCATGCTTAAATAATGGATTATCTCTCGTACATTAATAATTATATGTAATATCAACAGGCTATCTTGTCACTAATGCCAACCTACCCATTATTTATTACAATATGTTGAGGATAGCAAAGAATTTATGTGGAAGAGGGAAATGTTATAATAGTTTTCTGGGTGAGGTGAAGTTTTCAGAATAGTCTCTTCTTGAATATTTGGTAAGCTTATGCCTCTTTCATTGAAATTAGAGTCTTCCTCAAATTTCAATGAAAAGAGAGAGATATTATAGCTACAATTGAAGGGAAAAGGGAATGTGGATTCCATAAACCTAGAATATTATGGAATCCACATACCCTTTTCCATAGAATATACTAACTAGATCCAAAAACCAAAGACATGAAATATGGTACTACACATATTATAATATATTATCAAGGAAAAAACAAGCTACATGAGTACATTAATAAAAAAATAACATACTAACCTTGCAAGTTCAAAATCCGAGCTATGTAGATCGAGAATTGGATTTTTTCAACCAGTGGGTGACAGAAAAAATAAACAACTCAAACAAAATCCAAGAACAGTGTCGCAACTATAGAAATTGTGTCGCAAAGTCTCTTAAAGTCACGTATATATAGATTAAATAGTCAACTAGCCGTTAACACCGACCAATGAGATAGGCAAATTTTTTGTCGATATTGCCACGAAAGTTCGTGGATATTGCCACAAAAGTTCGTCGATATTTCCATGAAAATCCAGACTAGGTTAAAATAAGATTTTCGTGGATATTGCGAAGAACTTTTGTGGCAATATCGACGAAAATCCCGCCCTGTTTAAAAAAAAAAAGATGAAACTAGTGGAAGCGTGAAAAAATTTCGTGGAATAATCCGCCCATATGTAGTAGTGGCATAATTGTTGCATATGTAGAGCATTTTATAAATTAAATGATATCAGAGGTGGAAGTTTTGTGTGGCATGTCCTAGCTTGAGGTTGGGGATGCTACATAGTGTTTGGAATCCCATACATGTACATGAGGGATGCAATATTCATGAAGAGAAAAAACCAATATTTCTTGATCAAGGATGGGAAGTCCTTCATCATTAATACACATAAAGGTAAATCCAATATCTCCCTACTAAATGCTAACCAAGCCAATAATTTGATCACCTCTACTAGGAAGTTTGTATTACTCTTCTTAAGAGAGAATCAACCATGAGAAGATTGATAAAAGTGAAGGAATGTTTGGAGGGATGTACTAAAGAGAAGAAACATCAGTTGGAGGAGATTTCACATTCATATAAAGAAATGTTCCAAAAGCCTAAAGGATTGCCACCTAAAACGGAAGTGGAGTACAAGATACAGTTTTTCCTTGACTCCCAATTACCAAACATTGGGTTGTACAAATAGTCCATCATAGAATTGAATGAAATGAAGAAACAATTGAAACAATTTAGATTAGGGATTAATTCAAACAAGAAACTCAATTTCTATGTCACATATAATCATGATACCCAAAAAGGATGGGACTTGGAGAATGTGTATCAACTATGGAGTTCTGAACAAGATCACTCTCAAGAATCAACACCCTCTACCCAACATATATGACTTGCTAGATCAATTGTAACATCCCAAGTACTTCACCAAGTTGGACATCAAATCGAGATACCACCAAGTGTGATTAAATGAAGAAGACACATGAAATACCTCCTTCAAGACAAGGCAATGTTTGTATGAATGGTTGTAATGCCTTTTGGTTTATTTAATATACTAGCCACATTTATGTGTTTCATGAATGATGAATAGTGTCCATTTCTAGACTAATTTATAATATTGTACTTATTTAATATGTTAGTTTATATCTCTACTTATGAATAGCATATCTTACATCTCATGTAAGTGTTAGAAACCTTGAAAAAGAATCAGTTTCTAGAAAACCTTGAGAAATTTTTAGCTCAATAGTCATTTGTGTATTTGAGGTATGTGATTGTTGGAGGTGAACTCAAGACAGACCTCATGAATATGGAGGCCATCAAAAAGTTCCCAAATCTTACTAATGTCACTGAATTTAAGATCTTTTTTAGGGTAGTGTGATACCTAAAAAAAATAGCATCCTTTTAGCTATGGCTACACCACTCCATGCCATAAAAACTAATAAAGTGAGTTTTCAATGTGGAAACAATTAGAAAAATATTTTTAAGAGAAGAAAAATATTAGATAAGCACCATTTCTTGCATTTCCCAATATGTATAATTCTCTCAAACTGGAGATGAATGCAAGTGGATATGCTATGGGAGAAATCTTAATGCAAGTTGATATGTTATCATTCTTAAATGTTCCATGGAAAAGTCATGAATTACCCTACATATGACAAGGAACTATGTGCTTTGGTGCAAACTATAATGAAATGTAATAACTATATTATGGGCATGGAAACCATCATCGACACTAATATCAATTATTTGTAATATTTTCAAGTCCAAAGTAAGCTTCAACAAATAGATGATACATATGGATGGGGTATTTACAACAATTCCAACTACTTATCAAATATAAGAAGGGTGACACTAATAAGTTGGTATAGATTCCTTCAAGGCCACCCACATATAATATCACATCTTTGGGAGCTCTTATGAACATGGAACCTTTTAACCATGATGAATACAAAGAGGCATACTTGGAAGATGAGGAATTTAAAGAGGTGATTCGATAGCTACAAAGTCATGTTCACATAGAAGAAGGTGACAATAAGGTTGACATCTCCAATATGGGTTGCTTTACAAGATAGACAATATTTTTGTATCAATGTAACATCCCCTAGCCCAATTGAGGTCCATTACGTGTGAAATACTCATAAAACCCAAAAGTTATACTAACTAATTTATTTATTGTAGCTTCCAGCTACAAATTACAATCAAATTTAGCTATTGTTTGTTACCATTAATTAAATGCATATACATCATTTTAAACAAAATGAATGAAGTTATATAACTCAACATAGCAGCATATAAATTCTTATTAAACACAGAGTTCATGCACAACAATTTAACTCATAAATACAAGACAAAAAATAGATAAAACACTTATATTTTAACAATAGTTGTGCAACCAACTACTTTGGACGGATGTTCCACCCAACCATAGACTTTTTGTTCTAAATATCAATATCAATTCACCCTCGAGATGATGCTAGTAATCCAAAAAAGAGGGTGGTCTCTCATTGTCCACTCACATCTCAGAAATTCCACAACCCACTGGTATTCTCCTACAGCTATCTTGATTTTCCACCAACTCTCTTCCGCTCGACCTGCCCAACCCAAGGACTGTACCCCTTCACTGATATCAAACCCTCAGGATTCCCATTCATTTATCAGGTTCTCTCTGGCATAGGTAACTAGGAATATCTCTACTAGGAATTCAAGGGAACTCGTTGCTAGGAAAACTATTAACAAACACTTATTGTTACAGTGAAAATCAAACAGGAGTTCACTCTCCAGTCCTGACAACCTGGCTCTTCAATATTCAACTCTAAAATTCTCCAAAAAATCTCCATCGTGATCTATAATTTTCCCTCCATGGATGCACCAGATCCAATCTCTCTTTTCTTCTCTCTAGTTGTATTCATGCCCAAAAATTGATTGTCTAAAAATTGTTGTAATATCCCATATGAATTTAATCTCCTTTGGCTACCATTAATGACTCACACACTTCCCCAAGTTGATTGTACTCAAACCTCATGCTCTCAATAAATAAAGGATGTGAATTCTCACACCCACCCTCTTACATGCATTCAATGATTGCCTTTGGCAACACTCAATCAGAAACTAGAGTTTAATACAAAGTCATAAGAAAATTCAAGAATGTAAGTGGAATTGATAGACATGGGTAATTCTCCCTTGGTACCCTCTATTAGGAATTCTCCTATAACCTCCCCTCTCTTGTGTATTAATTCATCCCCCATCTTTTTCCATATCCCCTTAGCAGTTGGCATCAAATTTTATTATTAAAACTTAGAAAAAAAAAATTGCATATATATCACTTTAGCTATAGCCACACATTATATCTACATTAAGAATTAATTAAAATAGAGATTATAGTGGGGATGTTGCATTCCCCATCCCCTACAATTGTGTGTCATCCTTAGTGTGCACTATATATATGTGTGTGTGTATGTGTGTGTGTGTGTGTGTGTGTGCATATATATACACACAAATTTGCATCACAATAAAATTCTGCAATTTTACAACTCTGAGAGCAATTCCAACCAAAATCTCTTGTTCCTCTCAACCCGCTGACCCAAGAATTGCACCATTCATTTATCAAGGTTAACCAAAGAAATGAACTCTTTTTTTATCAGAGCTAACCCAAAGAGTGTTCCATTCTTTTATCAGGGCCCACAACACATGTTGGATAGGACTCTAAGATGTCATTCTGAAACTCTAGTTACTCAAAATGGAGTCTTGCATTTTGTTCTTTTCAGAATTGGAAAACAATTGTGGGTATTCCTCCCAAATGTTTTCTTCATGCTCACATGTAGCATCTTCAGGACTATAGAAAATCCATTGAACCTTTTCCATCCCTATGGTTTTGTTGATCATTTTGAATTTCTGATCCAGGATGCGTACTAGTTCCACCCTAAAATCCCCTTCATGCTCCACCTAGATCATAGTCCAATCAATTATGTGGTTAGGGTTAAGAACATATTTCAATAATAATGACACATGAAATACATTATGCACTCTCATGGATGCAGGAAATGTTAGTGTGTATGCAATTAGCCTATATTTTATATTGTTTCAAAAGGTCCACAATAGTTTGTTGCCAATTTTGGGCAACTAGCTATTCTTCGGTTAGTCACATACATTCTAAGCATGTCCTCAATTATTCGGTTAGTCCTATATATTTTCCCATCTTCCTATGGGTGATATGTTGTACTGGGATTTAGATTTGTCCCAAAGCCATTGAAAAAACTTTTCCAAAAATTGGATGTAAATTTTGGATCTTTTTCCGAAACAATTTCCTTAGACACTCTATGTATCCTAGCAATTTATTTCATATATATTTATGCAATATTTGTTGCCTTGTGTGTTGTCTTCACTAGAATAAAATGTGTTTCCTTAGTTAATTTATCCACCACCACCATGATGGAATCATGATGCTTCACTGTTCTGGGAATATCTTTAATAAAATCCATTGTGGCTACTCCCCACTTCCATCATAAAATGGGAAATGGCTGCAACAGCCCCCCTGGATGTCTATGTTCGGTCTTCACTTTCTTACACTCTATACATCTGGCTATATAATTAGCTACTTATTTCTTCATTCCTGGCCAAAAATATTCGCTTCTTACATGTGCAGTTGTCGTGTGATATCCTAAGTGTCCAACATATGGCGCATTGTGCATCTTCCTCAGCACCGCAATTTTTCAGCTCATTGTAATTCACCACATATAGTTTACCTTTGTACATGAGAATTTCATCTTCTTTTTGCTCATAAAAAATAAATTTATGTTGAAAATTACCTTGTTGTAATGTTTCTTTTATTTTCAAATATTGTTGATCTGAATTTTTTGTTGCAATAATTTTATATTTCATATCAATTGTGTACATGCTAATGGTTGCAATATGCATCTCATGTTCTATCCTACTGAGTGCATCAGCCACTTGATTTTATTTTCCTTTGATGTACTTAATTTCAAATTCATATTCACTAAGAAATTCAAGATATCTAGTTTGTCTGGAATTTAATGTTGGTTATCCAACAAATGTTTCAGACCAAAGTGGTCTATCCTTACCTCAAATTTCCTTCCCATGAGGTAATGTCTCCACATTTTCAATGCATGCACAATTTCTACTAATTCCAATTCATGTGTAGCATAATTTCTCTCATGCTCTTTTAATTTTCTGGACTCATGGCATACCACGTGATATTTTTATGTGAAGAATCCACCAAGCCCTTCTTTGCATGCATCAGTGAATGCAAAAAAATATTCATTTGAATCTGCAATATTCAATATTGGCCCACTTGTAAATATGTCTTTCAATTTTTGAAAGATTTCTTCACACTTGGAAGTCCATTCAAATTTCACTCCCTTCTTTTGCAAAGAATTGATTGGACTTGCAATCTTTGAAAATCATTTTATGAATCTTCGGTAATAACTAGAAAGACCTATGAATGATCTAACCTCTGTCACATTTCTTGGGGTTGGCCATCCTCTAATGTCCTTTATTATCTCGGTATCAACTATTATCCCTTCTGTCGAAATTATATGCTCCAAATAGTGAATCTTCTCTTGATAAAAGATGCACTTACTTAGTTTGGCATACAATTTATTCCCTCTTAAAAACTGCAACACCATTCTCAAATGTTGATCATGTTCCTATTTTGAATTAGAGTAGATGAGTATATCATCTAGGAACACAATCACAAACTTTTCCAGGCATTCCCTAAAAACTCCATTCATCAGGCACATAAAAACAATTGGGGAATTTGATAGTCCAATTGGTACTATCGTGAACTCATAATTTCCATATCGTGTCTTGAATTTTGTCTTGCTGATGTCTTCTTCCTTTATCCTCACTTGATGATATCTTGATCTCAATTCAATCTTGTAAAAGATTCTTTCACTTTTCATTTGATCAAACAAATCATCAGTCCTTGGAAAAATATATGTGTTATTTATGGTGACCTTATTCATCTACTAGAAATCAATACACGGCCTTAAGGTTCCATCATTCTTCTTCAAAAAACTAATTGGGGCTCACCAAGGTGACACACTTGGACATTTATACCCCTTCTTAAAAATATCTTCAAGCTACATCAACAACTCTTTCAACTCTGATTTTCCCATTATGTATGGTACCTTGGACATAGGGGTAACTCTTGGCATCAAATCAATAGAGAAATCAATGTCTCTCTTTGGTGGAAATCCCAGGATTTCCCTAAAAAAATATTCAAAATACCTCAAGACCAAATGGTATTCAATGCTTTTCACTTTATCTTTGGTTGTCTCTTCCATATGGGCTGCAAAACTCTGACACCCCTTCTTGAAACTCTTTTTCAGTTGCATAGATGAAATCTCTCTAACAATTACAACTCTTAGAATGCCTTAAATCAAGCCTTGTTGCCCTTATTCATTAAGACATGTGATTGAGTTGTTGTAATAGTCTAGGACAACATGGTGTTCTTCTAATCAATCCATGACAATTAGACAATCATATGAACCCAACGGTATGATGTTTACATCTACCTTTTTTGTTGAGTCCATTCATGTCTATTGGACAATATTTAACTAGCTCGTTGATTTTCCTCTTAGCCCCTATGGATAACTAAACTAACAAAAAATTCTTATGCTTACTCCTTTGCAAGTGAAATATGTCAACAATGTTACATTTTATGTAACTATGCTAGCTTCATAATCAATTAAAAATGCTATGGGCTCATTATCAATCTTACCTTCCACTTCAATCATGGGAGACTGATATTTTTTTTGCTTGTTGTCCAAGGCTATATAAATCCTTGGCATTCTTCCTCTCATGCCTTCCATTGTTTCATCCTCCTGAATGTTTTGGACAGTCCTCATTATTTCACCTTTGTGAGGGCAGTCCCTATATAAGTGATTTTCCTCATATCCCCAACATTTTACATGCTCCTGCCTTGGCATTTTCCCAAATTAATCTGTGGTCTTGTGTTAATTTTGGGTTGACTAACCTTGATGATTTTCTTGGGTGGTGTTCTTGAAAAGGATGAATTAAAAACTTTCTTCCTTTGATCATTTTTACTCTTCATTTTGTCATTCCAAGCTTTTTGGAAAACTGGATTTCCTCTGCTCTGCTCATAAATATGCTTGACTCACCTTATGGCCTCCTCCAAAGTCTTGGAGTTATCATATTGTATCTTATCACTCTATAAGGAGGGTAACCCACTTAGAAACCTTTGGATTTTGACATTTTCATCCTTAATGAAGTTCGCATACTTCAACAACTCAAAGAACCTCTTCTCATATTAATCCATTGTCATGCTTTCCAACTTGATTTCAAAGAACTCTTTCATCTTCCTTTCATAATATTGTTCAGACAAATATTTATCTTGGAAGTATCCTTTGAACTACCTCCATAATATCCTCTTCTCATCAAGTTGCTTGGCTTGTTTAATTTGATCCCACCACATGGATGCATTTCCTTGCAAGTGGTAGGTTTCAATTATAGCTTCTACTCTTGATGGGTAATCATGCAGCTGGAAATATTTCTTCATTTCCAATAGCTAGGCATATTCCTCTTCTCCTTCCCTATGTTCACCATTGAAATTTATGGCTTGATTTTTCTGAGTTCACCTTACGGGATGTCTTCCTTATACCTTCTCCTTTTCCTCCTGGTAGGATACACACTTGGGTTTCTCCTTGGCCCTGAACTTGCATGAGTTCTTATGGTGGATTGTCTTGGCGAATAATGGTGCATGGCCATGCTTCTTGACTACCTATCATTGCCATGAGCATACCTTCTAATTTGGGATCTAGATGTTGTCACTTGTCTAGCACTAGATTATTCTTGGTTCTAAAGTCTTTTTTGACTTGCTTATGCAACATATTCAAGCTCTAAAGTATCTCTTCCTTAGCCTTCATAATAATTTCATTATCTTTTCTATAGCTTTGAACATATTTATGTAGGATTCTCATAGTTACAGGCTCCTGATTGTCTCTTCTCCCATTTGACTCTATAATATCCTTGGGCATATTCCATAACTAAATTCCTCATATAAGAACCAAATTTGTTTTCACATACCTCTAATTTTGTAAGAAACGTGCATGTAATAATTATTGTTAGAACATGCATAACATAAAACATTTGATTAATTAGAATACATGTTATTCTTCATATTTATTTATGAAGAATGCATTGCACCAATTCAAAATATGATTCATTACATGCATTCCTCAATGAAATAGATTTCCAATGGCTATACTCACATCTCAATATGAGTTTTGAGCGAAAAATTACAACATTTACATGTTGTAATTTCCACTCACTTGCTTCTAAAGAAATATCTTTATTACTTTCCGAGAAAAATTTAATGCCCAATTAAAATTTATGGGTGGACAGATGTCTTCCCCTCCTCAAGACCTTTTCATTTACTTTTCATTTTCTCAAATCTAAGCTCTGAGCTGAAAGTTATGGATGGGAGAAGTTTTAATTGTTTTTCCTATTTTATCCTTGTATGCTACAGGTGTATTGTTTTTCTTCCTGCACATTTTTTCATATCCATATTCCAAATATGGCTCAATGGTTGTGTTCTATGGTTCATATTATTTCCATAGACTACTCATGTTCCCCAAATGGACTTATGAGCAAGGAGTTATGCCCTCTGGAAGTAAATTGGTGACAAAATTTTCCCTTAATTGTTTCAGTTGTAACTTTATCATACTAGCTCTATTTTACGCCCAGAGTGTCTCATTGGATATCTCTCTCCAAGTTATTTTATTTGATATGTAGAGACAAAGTATATGTTAGTAGGGACACTCTTTTCTTGTGGGTTTTGATTTCCTAAAAATGTCATTTAGGGCCTCAAAATCGCCCCGCAAGTTCATGACCTTCAAAAATATGAAAATTTCATAAATATTTCATATAAAATTGATTGTTTTACTGTTATAACAACCCTTTAAATCTGATTCATTGATCTCAAATAGAGTGAAATATGATTCATTGATCCAAGCTCCATCAACAATTGGTCGATCGATGATTCTCACTACAAAACCAAACTTGCCCGTGAATCTCCCCAATGCTCAATCATCGTCCATTGGTCGTTAGTCATTTCTATTGGAAACAAATTGCAATACCTTGTTAAACTGGTTGACCTGACCATTGGTCATCGATGATCCTTGTTTACTAACAAAATACTTCTCCATTCTATCAACCCAATCATCAACTATCAACCATCTATGTTGGTTGACGTGGCAATTGTTGATGTGGCATGAAACATGGATGTTATCGTGGCCTGACACGTAGAATATAACATGGCATCAGGATGATGTGGAATCACACATGGATTTTGATGCGGTATGACACATCGTCACCCTCTTTTCTCCATTTCCCATGGGTCATTTAACTTGGATGACCTGAACACCTCGTTGAATCAGACAACACTTGACCATTAGCCATCAACCATTAGCGACCAAAACACTTCACCAATCTAGTTGACCCAACCATTGGTCATCGGCCATTGGTGACCAAAGAACTTATCCAATCCAGCTGACATGACCATCAGTCATCGGTGATTTCCATTGGTGACCAAAATACTTCACCAATATGGTTGACCCGATCATCAGTCATCAACGTTTTCCTTTGGCCAACTCCAACACTTAGAATTTTTTTATCGAATCCTAGGTAAATTTGGACTGTCAATCTCCAAGTCTAGATGATATTGATCATTGATCGGCTCCCTTTTTCTAACCTTTGAAAAATAATACATACCATCGTTACTCCATTGAACCTCTCTTAGACATTCCTAGGTCATTTAAACTCATATTTTGCTCACAAATTTGGGGATTTCTCTCTAATTTTCATTGTTTTCCCAATTTCACACAGTCCAAAATATGCAATAATAAATTACTCAATTCACACTCATTCTTGGCCCATACAAGCCCGATGTTTGAACCTGGGGGATTTTATACCATAATGTAATGTCCCTTGATCCAACTGAGGTCCATTACATGCAAAATATTCATGCAAAATACTCATAAAACAAAAAGTTCTACTAACTAATTAATTTCCTATAGCTTCCAACTACAAATTACAACCAGATTTATTTTTTCTCTGTTTCCATTAATTAAATGCATATACATCATTTTAAATAACATGAATGCAACTATATAACTAAACATAGCATCATACAAATTCTTATTAAACATGGAGTTCATGCACAACAATTTAACTCATAAATACAAGACATAAAATAGATAAAACACTTATCTTTGAACAATAGTTATGAAACCAACGACTTGGGATGGACATTCCACTCAGCCATAGACTTTATGTTCTAAATATAAACATCAAGTCACCCCCTAGTTGAGGCTCCGCAAAAAAGGATGGTCTCTTGTTGTCCACTCACAACTTAGAAAATCCACAACCCAGTGATATTCTCCTACATCTATTATGATTTCCACCAGCTCTCTTCCTTTTGACCTCCCACCCCAAGGAATGTACCTATTCACTGATCTAAGTCCCTTAGGCATCCCATTGGTTTATCAGGGTCTCTCTAGCACAAGTAACCAGGAATCTCTTTGTTGGGAACTCAAGGGAACTCATTGCTAAGAAAACTACTAGCAAAAATAGGAAACACGTGTTGTTATAATGCAACTCACATAGGAGTTCACTCTTCAGACCTGATAGCTTGGATCTTCAATATTCATCTCTAGAATACTCCAACATTCTCTAGAAATCCCCCTCCATGGATTCTTCGGCCCCAATCTCTCTTTTATTCTCTCTACTTGTTGTTCATGCCCAAAAATTGATTGTCTAAAAACTGTTGTAATATCCCATATGAATTTCCTCTCATTTGGCTACCATTATCGACTCACACAATTCTCCAAATTTATTGTACTCAACCCCCGTGATCCCAATAACTATGGGATGTGACTTCTCACACCCTCCCTCTTACGTGCATTAAATAATTGGCTTTGAGAACACTCAATCAGAAACTAGAGTTTAATACATAGTCATAATAAAATTTAGGAATGTAGGTGGAATTAATAGACATGGGTAATTCCCCTTGGACCCCTCTATTAGGAATTCTCCTAGACCCTCCTCCCTCTTTTGGATTAATTTAGCCTCTGTCTATGTCCATATCCCCTTAGAAACTAGCATCACATTTTATTATTAAGACTTAGAAATATAATCTGCATATACATTGCTTTAGTCGTAGCCACACATTATATCTACATTAAGTCTTAATTAAATTGGGGATTATAGTGGAGATGTTACAATCAAAAGGTGAAATATTATACTTTATCATAGAGGTCCATGCCTCCAAAGTTGCAGGGAATTTTGGTGTTGGGAAGATAAATCTGAACTTACAAAGGTATGTGTATTGGAAAAGAAAGAAAGAATGTGTATCTCGGTTTATTAGAGGATGCATAATTTGTTGTACTAGAAAATCCAATGATAAAAAGAAAGGTTTATACCATCCCTTACCTGTACCTACTAAACCATAGGAGAGAATCTCCATGGATTTTATGGGAGGTTTTCCAGGAATCATGAAGGGACGTGATTATTTATTTGTGGTAGTTGACTAGTTTAATAAGATGTGCATTTGCATGCCTTGTAAAAATGTCATTAAGGGGAAATATGCAACAAACATTTTCTTTGAAAAGGCCTAGGAACACCTTTAGATACCAAGGAGCATCATCTCAAATAGACATACCATATTTCTCAATTGCTTTTGGACTACACTTTGGGAGAACATGGACACCAAATTGAAGAGATCTATAGCTTTCCATCTATAGATAAATGGGTAGACAAAAGTTGTGAATATGACATTAGTTCAACTTTGAGGGGTTATTTCAAAAGCATCCAAGGACCTAGGATGAAAATTTAATTTATATCCAACACTCTTATAATAGATAAATCGATACGTATACTTGTAAGTCCCCTTATGAAACTTGTTTTGGGTATTTTCCCCCTTCACCCTTAGATTTTGTATATGGACATCAAGGAGGACTAAGGGAAGATACCATGGGAGAAACACTAAAGAATAAAAAAATGGTATTTTAATAAGATTAGGAAAATCAATTTGCAAGTACAGAAGCCATGAGGAAGTCACAGGAAAATTACAAGGCTTGGCATGATCATCACATAATTGAGCAGACATTCAAGGTGGGAGAAAGAGTATGGTTGCATTTAAACAAAGAAAGCCTACTAGGCCCTGGTTTGAAGATTAAGGCTCTATGCTATGGTCCTTTTGAAGTGTTGGAGAAGGAAGGTGATGATGTCTATAGAATCAGTCTACCCCCATACATGTGCATTTACTCAATAGTGAATATGGATCTAAAACTCTATGAGCCTTCCATGTTGGATGAAGTTAATGATGAAAAAGTGTTACCTGCCATAAAGGACTTAGCACCAAAAGCTTAGGAAAATTTATCAAATGATACAATTTTATAGAAGAAGTCTGGAACAACCAGACAAGAAAGCATGAACTTTGGTGGCTAGGCAAGGACAAATAGTATTCCACGGAGAAGGTAGAAGAAAATTTTCCTCAACTTCTTTAGTAAAATATTTTGGGGACCAAAATCCTCCCTAAATGGGGAGGTATGATCCAAAATAGATCAATATATAACTTTTCATTTATGTTGGTATTTTTTATATGGAAAAAATAGATATATTGGCTTGCAGTGTGTATTTTTTGGGGCATTTCCTACTTTGGTGATTTGAGATGTAGAAACTTGCAGAGCTTGTTTGAGACCGTAAAAAACATGTTTTTGGGTCAAAAATTTGTGAATGAAGTTCCCAAAATCTTGACACTGTTCTACACATTAAGATATTTTCAATGGCATGAAGATCACCTCAATCGAAGTTCATATGAGGAACTTACACCTCCTACAAGTTGACCAATCCGATTGACTACCATGATAACAAGTGGATGCCACATTAGCTTCCATTACTTATATGGGTGGAGATAATCTTATGTGGACATTAAAAAAGAATCTAGATGACTGAAAACCCTAACCCCAATTGGGATTTCAGGCATGCAAAAATCTTAACCCTGACCCTAGATGGCTATTAGGACATTATTAAACAATAGGCCACTAGGATAGAGAGGGGCTCCATTCTCATTGTATTGAGTATTTTTCCATAGTACAGTGAATCATTGAGAGTGGGATATTGAATAAAAATAAAGGAAGTAGAAGATCCTCTAGAAGCCATACAAGCCACGGTGTCCATGACAACTCCATAGGGAGTGCACTTACGTTGTATTCATTTCATAACTAAGAAGAAAATACTATGGCATAGGCCTCATCTTCTAGCTAGATTTTTCCATATTGAATTTTCACACAGTGTTTTGTGCACTAAGATAGTAATATTAAATCTAAAATCTAAAATAAAGAATTCCAAAATATTGTAAAATTTGTTATGACAAACTATTCTAATAAAATATCCATGACAATTTACATATCATTATGTCCCAAAAAAAACACTCATATACACTCTATTCCAATAAAATGTATCAATATTGTACATATTAAGGATATGTTAGCTAACTATCATTAAATTAACAGCCAAGAGGATCTCCCCATGAGGCATCTCCCCAATAAAATAGAGCTGGTTACATACTATCCATTATAGGATTATAATGCCCCATGAATTATAGAGATGTATCTCCCTACCTAAGTTATTCCTTAACTTAGGAATTATATTTTCTCTTTACTGGTTAGAATCCCCTAATCTGAAATTTGGCTAAGAATGGTTAATGCAACAGTTAGATTTTGCCCATCAATGATTTGTCTTTTTCCTCGTTGCGAGCAGTTTTGATAGCGGGCTGCGGGACCACTTCTCTCAGATATCTTTTGCATCTTGGAGTAGTTTCAGCAATCTATCCTCTCATGGCAAGATATTCTGTAGCACGCGATGTCACGAGTAAGCAACGCTCCCTGTCATAATATATAAGCAATTTATCCTCACATGGTAACATATTTTGCAGCACGCTATGCCACATGAACGCAAAGCTCCCTGTCATAATTTATGATGGAAACCTGTAGATGCGGACCTGCCTTGGTTGCCTTTCTGTCTGTTGTATGATCTGCTTGCTGAGGCCATTAATTTCCTTTAACGGGCATCCAACGCTGTCCTCCACTGACTCTTACTCCTTTATCAGATTGTAGAGGAAGGAAGATACAAGTAGATAGTGACGGAGCAACAACAGTTGAGAAGCCCGCTGGTTTTTGTTGTCATCTCGGAAACTATTCACGGGACAAAAACCGGCCCTAAATTAGAATTAGGGTTCCCAAAATCGCACATTGTAAGACATCCCATAAACGAAATCCACTCGCTTCCTCAGACAAAGTTTGCAGTGGTTTTTTCGCCCGCTGGGGCTATTTAATACCCACTGCAGATGGACAATTTGCTTCTCTCATCTCATATTCCTCCATTTGCGCCATGGATTCATACTCTGCACTCGCCCAGGCTATGAGCTTGAGGGCTTCATCTATGACAGGTAAGCACGGCTGCTCCGTGGATGCTCTGGGTGTTTGTTCCTCGCTGAAACGATGAATTGTTCAGAAAAAAAATATGAAATCCTTGATTCTGATAACGACACTTTTATTTTGTGCAGCTTGCAGGTTAAACTATATAATCATCGAGGCTAGAGCGCCGAAAATCGGTGCCGGTGCCATCGCATTGCTGACAGAGAGAGAGAGCACGCCTGTATTCTCTTATATGGATTTTGCATATGTGGGCGTACATGCGTGCTCTCTACTTGTAGTCAGCAAACGACTGTATCTCGGCTCCTACTTTCGAGCTGTAATATTTTTTTCGTCTTCAACAAAATTTTATATTGCAATTTTAATTCTTTCAAACTGAATCAGTCGGTTTTTTTCGATACCAGAAAAAATAGTACTGTTCTACTATATAGTTTGCTAGAGCACTTTCAATTGATTTGATGCTTGCACGCAATGTGGCAGCTTCAACAGCTTCCACTCCAATCGATGGATCGCTACAAATATCTTTCACCATTGAAACATATGTTCAATCATTCGACATATTCACAGGTAGAAACCTAATTCTTATATAACCAGAAATTGCTATGATAGACTTTTTTTTTAGGACGAGACAGAACTTCTTCATTTGTATCGCCTCTATCCGATTTCCATTGGTATGGGACAGGAAGCCGTCTCTATAATATCACACAACTTCATGGGAAAATTTTCTTACATGCTGATGGGGATAGATAGAAGACATTGCAGAAAGGGCGATGCCTATGAGGGATTATTGTTACAGGCTCATCCAGTGCTGAGTAACTGACCCACTCATATGGGTTGTTCACTCATATGGGTTGTTTGTTGGAGTGATTAGCTCTTACTTGTGTCGCTTCATGTTAATGTGGGATTCTTCACAATTGTGATTTACCAATAAACTTATTATTTTAATATTCATTGTCATATTTAAGTGAGCTGTTTGTTTTTAGTGTGATTTAATTTATTATTTTAATATCATTGTAATATTTAAATGAGTTGTTTGTTCTTATTGTTTGGAAGGTTGTTGTGAAAGATCTTCTCCAACTTAGTCTTCTAAATTTATGTGTAGTTAAGTTATTCTCTCAACTAATTTGTTACTATAGCTAAAATAATTTATAAATAAGTTATTCTCTCAATTAAAATATATGCACATAAATATAGATACTTGCTCATATTTCTACATCTAAATATGCATACCCATTCATATAGTAATATAGTAAGAGGAAGTTAAATTTATAATTATATAATATATCATTGGATGCCTAGAAAATATTTTCTAGGCATCCAATGAGCATTAGGGTAAATGACTTAATGCTACTTAATCTAATTAGATATGCACATAAATATACATACTCGCTCATATTTCTACATCTAAATATGCATACCCACTCATATAGTAATATAGTAAGAGGAAGTTAAATTTATAATTATATAATATATCATTGGATGTCTAGAAAATATTTTCTAGGCATCCAATGAGCATTAGGGTAAATGACTTAATGCTACTTAATCTAATTAGATTTTGTCATGTTAATTTTGTTTCTACATCACTAGATTATTATTGGTCTTTGCAATAGGTTGTGTTTGGGATATGTTGTATAAAAGGAAATTAATATATAAGATTTGTAGAAAATACTTATTTGGTGTCTATAAAAGAGTGTGCAATTAGGCTATGTTTTCTTAACCATATTTTATGTTGTCTTTAATGATAATTTTGTTTATTCCAAATCCAAAGAACATTTGGGTTACATCCAAAGAAACCAAGTGTAGAAAATATATATTTGATGTCTATAAAAGAGTGTGCAATTGGGCTATATTTTCCCAACCATTGTTTATGTCCATCCTTGATAGTAATTTTGTTTATTCCAAATCCAAAGAACATTTGGGTTATAATCTAGTCTCTCAATAATATTAGAATATCAACTTTATTGAATTTTCTGAATTTTATTATAGAATGCTACAATACTAATACTCATAATTCCATGGGTGACCTCAAAATTTTCACCCGGATAGGTATACACGAATTTACTTTTGCCTTTAGATCAAAATAGGTGTGTTGACTTCTCAACAATAGAAATGAAGTTCCCCAAAATTAACTACCCGAAATAATTTGGTTCACTTTAGCCTCAATATGAAAAATGAAACTTACCTAGCCACGAACTAGTATGTAGAAGATAGTGCCATAATTGATGATTGGTCCCCATACATTTTGAATCGAAGGATTGAAGGTCTTTGATGCTACATATCTCCCAGAAAATTTTCCTATCAATGTTTTTCTTGCATAGTCCAAAATTGGTTCAATCTTGACATCCTATGTTACCATAATTTTGATCCATGAGGATTTTATTTTAATCTCGCTTTATCTTCTCCATTTTCTAACATTTTCATTCTTGTATTGAGGATCATAAACCACCATTTAAGTCTTCCTAGAGCAGGGAACCTCCAACTAGAATCATATCCCTTTGCTCACCCCCTAAGCTATATGTATCAAGCTTTGGAACTGAGATATTTATATATTTAAATTCCTTTATGCCCTTATGCTTGATGAAAAACCCACACTCTTTGAAATTTCAGATTCATCCTTCTAACCTCCTCTAATAGCACTATTTTTCAAATGATTGACCTCCAACAATGATATGAAAGGGTTCTAATAAGATTTAATGTCCCCTTCATATGAATAGGAACCTCCTTCAATACTCCTAGCATTTGGATTAGTTCCAATTATTCCAACCACATGTTGTGTTGTCTATTGCTAGACACCATTAACTAACCTGACACCCAATGATACCATCCTCGAACCTACTCCCCCATTTCCTAGTACCTCCAAGAATGTGTAAAAGAAGTGGCCCCTTTTGCACCTTGTTTACCACTTACTAGGGAAACGCCCCCATCCAACGGCTGAAGTATTACCCCCTTCGATATGTCCTCGAGATAATCCACCAATTGTACTATGCCCCCCATTCAAGAGAACCAATTCCACTAGTTTTTTCATTCTTGTGACCACAATTTTTTTTATAAAAGTTACATAGTACTTATGTACCAAAACCACAAACACAACAACCACCCACAACCACCCAAAAGATAGAGCAGTAGAGAAACATGATTGTAATTAGGTAAAGGATTATGGATTGTGCACTTAACAAAGGATATGAGGTAGAAAATTGAACAATGGTTTGCTTTGGACATGATTTGCAATTGCAGTGGTGGAATTTGAGAACCAACCAACAATACATCTCAATCTCAACTACACTACATGCGTGCTCTCTACGCACACATAATTAATCTCAACTCAATTAATTAATCTCAACATATGTGTGGCGTACATTGCATATTTTGGCGTACATGCGTGCTCTCTACTTGTAGCCAGCAAACGACTGTATCTCGGCTCCTACTTTCGATCTGTAATATTTTTTTGCCTTCAACAAAATTTTATATTGCAATTTTCATTCTTTCAAACTGAATCAGTCGGTTTTTTTTTATACCAGAAAAAATAGTACTGTTCTACTAAATAGTTTGCTATAGGGGTTTCAATTGATTTGATGCTTGCACGCAATGTGGCAGCTTCTCATCCAATGCCACATTGAATCTAGTCAAGTATTTTTGGCCAAAAATATATTTTAGAGGGATAAAATTGCTGTTTTAATGTAAAAAGGGACTTCATTTTTCTCCCAAAATAAATTTTTATCGATATTTTTTTATTAATAAAATTGTTTTTCATAATGTAAAAAAATACCCTACTAGTAGAACACTCCTACTGGTTCACCTACTAGTCGACTGTAACCAGATTTTGCAATATTAACTTATCATATTTTCAATTTCAATTCTTCTTTATTTCTGGCGAATCTATTCGTTCATCTACGATAAGATATATCTTTTGTATCAACAATTATACAGCACTTACCTGCACAAGCTGTGTTCTAATCCAACGTTCAAAAACTCATGGTATCAAACGATCTGAATTGTCAATCATACTGACATGGAGGCTTAATAATACAATAAAGAATAAAGAATGTAACAAACATTAAAAAAAAACGTTCAATAAAGAATAAACAATGTAACAAACATAAAAATAAATGAAACGTTCAAGGCTGTTTAAAAAAGTGTAGAAGAATAAGTTGTGTTGCTAAGGGAATCATGCCAACAATAAGGCTAGTTTAGAAAAGAAGAAACATAAGTTGTATGGTTAATGGAATCATGTCAACAATGGGTGACGGTGTTATCATGGTTTTCCTTATTTATAATGGGCAGGCTTTAGCCTTATTATGGATTTTTATTTATAATTTATTTTTATTGGCTTCATAGGCTTTTCTAATTTTCATTGGCTTGATAGGCTTCTTTCCCTTAGAAGTGGATAAGTTTAGATGAGAATACTTGTCATTTTAATATGATCTCAAGTTTTTAGAGCATTTTTTTTAATCTTTCTCTTATAATGTGTAATTTTAGAACATTGGAATTAATCAAAGTGGATAAAAAAACTAATTTTAGAACATTGGAATTAATCAAAGTGGATAAAAAAACTTTTAACAATGGGAAATTACTAGCTATAGAACTTAGTTAGTCCAAATTATCTAGTCTCATACATACTTAGCATATGTACAATACCACATAGACTTAATATATATATATATATATATATATAAAATGCTTCATGTTTCATGTTTTATTTTTTTTTACAAATAAAAGATTTTGGCTTGACAACACTTATTGAAGTAATCACTAGCCTAGAGTCATGCTTCTAAGGATGAAGGATTAAATGAAAATTTTATTTTTTATCTCATCTAATAGATTTTCTATTTAGATTTAAGTCTTCAAAGTTTATTAAAATGATTATAAAGAATAAATTGATGACAAAATCATGTTTTCCTATATTTAGATAAGTACCATTTAATGGCCTTAGATATATTTCCTATCTCTTCTTTTTCCAAAGACATAAGAAGAAAAAAATGCATTTTAATCATAAAAATGTATTAAAAAATCTAGAAAACCCATGAGAAGCCTAAAACTTTTAAAAAGATGTTAGTAATGTTATTAAGAGCTCTTTTAAAGAGGTGAACATCCATCGAGCAATATCTTATCATTGAGAATAAACATTTAAAACAATGATTAAATTATCATTGAAAAAACCATAGATATAATAATTAAATCTAGTTAATTATATACAAAATAAGATTTTGAAAATAATTTTAAAACTTGATATAAAATTTTAAAACAATTTTATTACCATTTATAATGGACAAAGATTAAAAGTTTCATTTTAAACCTAGAAAATAAAAATCACATTTTTAATCTTATTTTAGAATTTCATATGGAATTAACATCACAAATCATCTATATTTATTTCTATATACTTCAATAATGTTTTAGGGAAATTGGAACTATACAAAAAGGTGTGTTCATGTGTTTGCCCCTCAACCTAAAATTCATGATATTAAGTCAACCACTTCATATTAAAGAGTAAACCTACACAACAAGGTGACCTATAAATCTTCGATGAGGCCTAAACTTATAATGGAGCCTAAATAGTATATAAATCATAATCAAACTTTTTTAAGAAGATTGAACAAGGGTTCTTAACTGTTTCTTGGAAACTTTTTAGCCGATATGCAAATATCCATTCAAGGATTTGTTAAACTTTAGATTTGTTAAATATTTTCTCTATACTTGAATTAAGATTTTTGTAACTCAATCCACTTGTCAAAAAGTGTTATTGTTGTTTGTAATTTGTTGGTGTTTGGTAGCATCAGACAGATATTTCAACACAAGTCTAAGTGTCTAAACATGTGGAAGTCATCCAAAGCCTTCTACCTTGAGACTTTACTTTAACTAAAGGAATTATTAAAGTAAAGTGATTTTATTAGAGAGTTGAGTTTTATTTAAAGAAATGATTTAATTAGCATTAGTGAATTAAATAATAGTTGTTGATCTCAAGTGAGGTGAGAAGTAATCTCAACCATCAATCACTTTGGAGATTAGGGCTAGGTCATAACTCAATCTTATAAAAGCAAGGCTAGGGTGAAGGAGAAGACACTTGTGTGAGACATTGAGAGATTGTTTGACACAGACAACAGAGAAGGACTTTTTCTCAAGGAGATCTTGGATGGTGAAAAGGGACTTTCATCTAGATATCTATACCAAAGGAAGAGAGAGAGAAAGTGTGCAGCAAAAGGATCGGTTGTCGCAGACGGTGCAGGTATTCTGGTATAGGTCACGCAGCCAGCGAGATTTTCAGTGCACAAGTCAGGCAAGCAATGCGAAACAATGCAGGTACCGGCATAAATGTTGTGTTGTTGTTGCACAAGATCGTACAACAAGTTTGGCAGCAAATCATCCAGTCAGGTTTTGATGTACTTTGTCTCTTTTCTAATTGGGCCATTTTCCCAGTAAGGGATCCCTTGTAAGATTTGAAGTTATTTGAATGATAAGCTTAGTTGATGGGTAGAATATATTTGTGTCTTGTGCATGATATTTTTGGTTTCTAGTATTGCTTTCACTATCTTTATTTTGAGTTGAATATTCCAACAATGCATCTTTGTTTTTTGAGATGCTAATCTAATATGCAGTAAGGAAATCACTAGATAACAAAGTACCTAGGTGTTGGAGTAGATATTTCAACATGGTATCAGAGAAGTCGCTCTAAGGGGAAGCTAGATCTCAAATCCATAACCAACAGGAAGAAATCAAAGAACAGATTTCAAGGAAACAACCATACAATAGAAGGATCGGTCATCGAGAACAATGCAATTATTCTGGTATAGGTTGTGTAGATAGTGCAAGTATTTTGTTACAAGTCGCAAGGGAACAATGTGAGTTTTAACATGCAGGTCACATAGAACAGGGTGAGTATCAACATATAGTTCATGTAGAACAGCGCAAGTATCAACATATAGGTTGTGTGGTTAATGCATGGTAGCACCGACAGAGGTCGTACAAATCAATACAGGGGTAGTTTCAGCAACAGGTTATTTCTAGGGAACTTTATCAGGTCTAAGGGATGGCATCAACACCTCTCAGAGTTGAAGATAGATTGGATGGAGCATCCAACTTCCTATGTTGGAAAGAAAGAGTGACTTTGGGGTTAAAGGAGTATGAACTTTGGGAGTTAGTGGAAAAAGTAGTTGCTCCACTGACAGATCTGAAAGCTTTGGCAACTCACGAGAAGAAGGAGATCAAAGCTAAGAGGGTTATCTTGGATTCAGTGAAGGATCATCTAATCCCTTACCTATCTAAGAAGAAGAAGGCCAAAGAGATGTTTGATGCCTTGGTAGTTTTATTCCATAGCACTAACATGAATAGGAACATGGTCTTAAGAAATAAACTTGGATATGTGCAGATGTCTAGATATGACAATGTTACCAGTTATTTCATGAGGATCACTCATGTATGTGGTCATCTTGGAACCATAGGGGAGAAAACAGAAGATGTAGATCTCGAGAATGTGGCATGGAATGGTCTTCCCAACTCGTGGGAACCATTTGTCAAGGGAGTTTGCGCTCAAGGACATATCCCATATTGGTAGAGACTTTGGGATGATTGCATCCAAGAAGAGACTTGGGAGGAGTCTAAAAGAAACAAGCAAGGAAGTAGTGATGAGAAACTGGCCCTTGTCAACAAGGCAAGGACGGGAAAAGGAAAGAGTTCCAACAAGAAGGGTAACAATGATGGAGGATCATCACAGCCAGGGAAGAAGAAGGACTTGAGTAAAATCAAGTGCTTATCATGTCATAATAATGGACATTATGAATCATAGTATCTATAGAAGAATAAGGGAAAAGGAAAGATGTAGACAACAACATCAGTAGAGATGCATCTAGATGAGTTTGCAGCGAATTTTGAAAAGGATTTCTCACTAGTTTCTTGCCTTTATACCAGCACATCTACCGAGAGTGCATGTTACCTGGACAGTTGTGCATATCATCATATGACAGAAGAACAGGACCTATTTAGCAGTCTGACGGAGAGGGACTCAAATGTTCATGTGCAGCTTGGTGATGATGCCAAGTATGCAATGAAGGGAGAGGGAGCAGTTATGTTCCAGCTTGAGTCAGGAGGTTCATTGGATGCCTAGGATGTGATTTATGTACCAGGACTGAAGAAGAATTTTCTCTCAGTCTCATCTATGGAGGACAGGGGTTTTGTCGTTACTTTTTAAAGAGGGTGTGTACTCATACATCTAGATAAATCTATCACAGACACAACAGTGGTCATTGGGGTCAGAGAGGGAACTTTATACATATTGTAAGGTAATCCTATTGAGGCTTTGGTACACGATATTGACAACCTATGTGATCTATGGCACAGGAGGTTGGGACACCTACATTGTAGGTCATTTTTTATTCTGATGGATATTGTTATAGGTCTTCCATATTTCAGTATTGAGCAGTAGGGAGTGTGCAGAGGGTGTGCACTTGGCAATAATTCCAAGGCTACTTTTCCAAGCAGCAAGAGTAGGTCCAAGGGGATCCTAGATCTTATCCATTCATATGTGAGTGGTCCAATGTCAGTAGCATCAGTGCAAGGATTGTCATACTATGTGACGTGTATTGATGACTTTTCCAGGAAAACCTAGATCTTCTTTATGAAGACTAAGGATGAGTTATTCATTCAGTTTCAGGAGTTCATTCCTCAAGTGGAGAACCAAACAGGAAAGAAGATAAATGTATTGAGGTAAAATAATGGGAGAGATTACACCTCCAATGACTTCAAGTATTTCTGAAAGGAGGAAGGGATCAAGAGGGAGTTGACAGTCTCATACAACCCTCAGTACAAAGGGATTGTGGAGAGAAATAATCGATCCATCATCAGTTCTACCAGGGCTATGATACATGACCAGGAGTTCCCTATGTTTCTTTGGGCAGAGGCATGTAACACGGCGGTATATGTGCAAAACAAGAGTCCTCATAGGATATTGGGAGACAAGAATTTGGAGGAGGAATTCTCAAAAGTGAAGCCAGAGATAAGACATTTGAGGATATTTGGTTGTCCATTCTACATCCATGTGCTAGTGGAGAAGAGGACGAAGTTGGGGCCTTCAGTATAGAAGGGTATATTTTTAGGGTATAGTGAGACCTCAAAGGCTTACAGGATCTTTATTCTGGCACAGTAAAAGATAGTTGTGAGGAGAGATGTTAAGTTTGAAGAGAACTTGGCATCTAGGATATCTCAAGAGTCATCAACAATGACAGAGGACAAGGAACAATAGGATCTAAAGGATGAGTAGCAGCCAGCAACTCAGACTTCAAGTGTGGAGGAGGAGTTATCCCCTTCCATTCTTGTCAGGAGATCAAGGTGGCTATTATAGACATTGAGGGATGTTGTTGAGGCTCCTGGGAGTGCATTCAGAGAGTGAAGGCCTCTGAGAAAGTTTACAAACCATATGGCACTTATGAGTAGCATCATTTATGTTAAGCCTTCTAGTCTTGAGGAAGCGGCAGATCAACGAGTATGGCAGGATGCCATGGTAGAGGAGTACACCTATATTATGAGGAATGTTGTTTGGTACATAGTGTCGATATCGAAGGGGAAGTCAGTTATGATTTCTATGTGGCTCTACAAGATCAAGCATGTTGCAGATGGTAGCATCGAGAAGTTAAAAGCGAGGTTTGTGTTGAGAGGGAGTGAACTACGAGGAGATGTTTTCTCCAGTCACTAGGTATGCTTCTATTCGATCTGTTATTTCTATTTCTTCCTTTATGAAGTGAAGGATACATCAGATGGATGTGAAAATATCTTTCCTCAATGGGATCATTGAGGAGGAAGTATATATAGAAAAACCTCGAGGATTTGAGTTACATGGGAGGGAGTCTCATGTGTGTAGGATTAAGGAAGACTTGTATGGACTCAAACAGGCACCTAGGGCATGGTATTCCAAGTTTGACAGATACTTGCAGAGTATGGGATTTACCAAAAGTGAGGAAGATCCTAACTTGTACTTCATACTTGTTGGGGTATATCCACTCATGTTGGTTTGTACGTTGATGATTTGTTTCTCACATGTGTAGATGATCCTATTGAAAGGTGCAAAGAAGATTTAGCTATTGAGTTTGAGATGAAGGACATTGGATTGATGCATTATTTTGTGGGGTTAAAGGTATGGAAGGTATCAGGAGAGATCTTCCTTGGACAAGGGAAGTATGTAGTAGAGATGTTGAGGAGGTTCAGGATGGAGGACTGTAGACCGATGGCTACACCTATGGTTACCAATTTGAAGAAGGTTATTACTTCCAATTTAGAGTTGGTAGATCTTAGGATATATAGGCAGTTGATAAGGTCCTTGATGTATTTGGTCAATACCAGGCCAGATATATGTTTTGTTGTGAACACCTTGAGTAAGTTCATGGTGGAGGCCCACATACTCCGAAAGCAAATTGTTGTATCTCTAGGCAGGAAAATCAACTTTCTTACAACAGAACAAGACCTCCAAAGACTGGAAACTCATCCAGCTGTAAAAACCCGGCCCCTGTTGTGTTGGCAAGGGACATTTTGGGGAAGAGCACACGCCAAAAAATAGGGAAAAGTAGCGTCAGGAAAGTAGAAAAGTCAAAGAAAGGAAGAAGAATGTGGATCAGCGAGGAAAACAGTTGGATTTTGGACTAGTCATGCTCGAGGAGTTAGAATGTGGACAAACCTAATCCACCTGGGTTAGTGGGTTAGGTTTTTGGTCATGGTTGTAATGGGTATTTTACCATTTTTGTAGTATAAATATGTATTGTGAGATCTGAGGAGATCTAGTTTTTTAGTATTGTGGTTAATTCTTGAGCGATCTAGTTGTGGAGCTAGTGTGGAAGATGATCTTAGAGTTAGTTTTTGAGAGAGATATATACATTGTAATTGAGTGTAAGTTCACAAGTTGTGGAGCTTGGTGTGATCTTGTTAGCCTCAGTTGTACTCATTATAATGCGTGTAGTGCTATAAACTTTTGATGAAGAATAATAAAAGAGAAAATAATGTCAGATCTTTGTGGACATATCACAAGGGGTGAACCATCGTAAATTTGTGTCTATGTGTGCAATGTTTGTCTTATTTATTGCATTTATTCAGTTATGATGAATGAATGAATGAATCCGGTAATAGTAAAATGTAGTGCACACTAGAATAGTCAGAATATTTACCGCAGAATGAATATTAAATGAATGTGAATGTTTACATAATGGTAGATTTGGATATAATGATGTGTTATAATATTAGATATGATGTATGTTGAAGTATAAAGAATGTCTAACATCCCTACAAAAGCCTCCCTTCCATGATTGCATACATTTGGGTCCTGCAGTCACCCATAAGCCATCTCGGGTGAGACTGCAGTGTGCACTCTGTGCGTGGTGTTTCCTTCTGGTCTCCATAATGAATGTGAATGTTTACATAATGGTAGATCTCAATATAATGATGTGTTATAATATTAGATATGATGTATGTTGAAGTAGAAAGAATGTATAGCATCCCCACAAAAGCCTCCCTTCCATGATTGCATACATTTGGGTCCTACAGTCACCCATAAGCCATCTCGGGTGAGACTGCATTGTGTACTCTATGCGCAGTGTTTCCTTCTAGTCTCCATAAGGGACAATGGTTTGCAGGGTTTTGTTGGAAACCTAAAGTAGAACCGGGTTCATCCCTAAACATCCAAAAAATGATTATGTTTCCAGTTGGAACCTAGAAGAATAGATTGGAAGGGACTTGTTGAGAAGGACGGTGAAGAGAATGCAGTATTAGAAGGGGATGTTCAGACCATGGAACCCAACTAAACATTATATTGAACGATGGTTGAAAATAAAAGAGCTTGAGTTTGCATAGAAAGACAATAGAAACCCTAAGTATACACTGCGCCAGTATTTGGAAAGGTATGTATTTACTAATCTTCAGGAGGCATTTTTCTATCATTTTCCACATTTGTTGCAGGAGTGGATATTGAGATTGAAGTAAAATCACCCAACTAATCGGATAATACCAGTAGAATGGACTACTAAGAATATTGCGCAGCTACAAAAATTCAATAATAAATTCACGTGCGCGGTGGATTTCTGGCTAGACAACATTATTCCAGGATTTATTATTGAGTTTGCAATCGATATTGCAAAATATTACAATGTTACATAGCAGGAGTTTTTGAAGGGTCTGAGAGGAAGGTATATTATATCACTATACACATCGATCAATATTTTAATGCATGATAAAGGTATTACTTCAAATTTAGAGTTGGTAGATTCTAGGATATATAGGCAGTTGATAAGGTCCTTGATGTATTTGGTCAATAACAGGCCAGATATATGTTTTGTTGTGAACACCTTGAGTCAGTTCATGGTGGAGCCCCACATACTCCCCAAGCAAATTATTGTATCTCTAGGCAGGAAAATCAACTTCCTTGCAATAGAAAAAGACCTCCCAAGACTGGAAACTTGTCCAGCTGTAGAAACTTGACCCCTATTGTGTTGGCGCAGGAAATTTTGGGGAAGAGCATGGAAATTAATGAAGACAGTTGGAAAATGGACCAAAAAAGGAGCGCATGCCAGAAAATAGGCAAAATTAGCACCAGGAAAGTAGGAAAGTCAAAGAAAGGAAGAAGGATGCAGATCAACGAGGAAAATGGTTGGATTTTGGACTAGTCGTGCTCGAGGAGTTAGAATGTGGACAAACCTAATCCACCTGGGGTTAGTGGGTTAGGGTTTTGGTCATGGTTGTAACAGATATTTTACCCCTTTTGTAGTATAAATATGTATTGTGAGATCTGAGGAGATCCAGTTTTTGAGTAGTTGTGGTTAATTCTTGAGCGATCTAGTTGTGGAGCTAGTGTGGAAGATGATCTTAGAGTCAGTTTTTGAGAGAGATATATGCATTGTAGTTGAGATTAAGGTCGCAAGTTGTGGATCTTGGTGCAATCTTGTCAGCCTCAATTGTACTCACTGTAATGTGTGCAGCGCTATAAACTTTTGATGAAGAATAATAAAAGAGCGAATAATGTCAGATCTTTGTGGACGTATCCCAGGGGGTGAAACATGGTAAATTTGTGTCTATGTGTGCAATGTTTGTATTATTTCTTGCATTTATTCAGTTATTATGAATGAATGAATTAATCTAGTAATAGTAAAATGTAGCACGCACTAGAATAGTCAGAATATCTACTGCAAAATGAATCTTAAATGAATGTGAATGTTTACAGAATGGGAGATCTGGATATAATGATGTGTTATAATATTAGAAATGATGTACGTTGAAGTAGAAAGAATGTCTAGCATCCCAACAAAATCCTCCCTTCCATGATTGAAGACATCTAGGTCCTGTAGTCACCCATAATCCATCTCGGGTTAGACTGCATTGTGCACTCTGTGTGCAGTGTTTCTTTCTGGTCTCCATAAGGGACAATCATTTCCAAGGTTTTTTTGAAAACCTAAAGTAGAACCTGAGTCAGCCATAAACATCCAAAAAATGGTTTTGTTGCCAACTGGAACCTAGAAGAACATATTGGAAGGGACATGTTGAGAAGGACAATGAAGAGAATGCAGTATTAGAAGGGGATGTTCGGACCATGGAACCCAACTAAACATGATATTGAATGATGGTTGACAAGAAAAGAACTCGAGTTTGCACAAAAAGACAATAGAAACCCTAAGTATGCATCGCTCCAGTATTTGGAAAGCTATGTATTTACTGATCTTCAGGAGGCATTTTTTTGTCATTTTCCACATTTTTTGCAGGAGTGGATATTGAGATTGAAGGAAAATCACCCAACTAATCAGATAAGACTAGTAGAATGGACTACTAAGAATATTGCGTAGCTACAAAAATTCAATAATAAATTCACGCGCGTAGTGGATTTCTTGCTAGACAACATTATTGTAGGATTCATTACTGAGTTTGCAGTCAATACTGCAAAATATTACATTGTTTCAAAGCAGGAGTTTTTGAAGGGTCTGATAGGAAGGTATATTATATCATTATACACATTGATCAATATTTTAATTCATGATAAAGGTATTACTTCAAATTCAGAGTTAGTAGATCCTAGGATATATAGGCAGTTGATAAGGTCCTTGATCTATTTGGTCAATACCAGGCTAGATATATGTTTTTTTGTGAACACCTTGAGTCAGTTCATGGTGGAGCCCCACATATTCCCCAAGCAAATTATTGTATCTCCAAGCAGGAAAATTAGCTCCCTTGCAATAGAACAAGACCTCCCAAGACTGGAAACTCATCCAGTTGTAAAAACTTGGCCTCTGTTGTGTTGGCGTAGGACATTTTGGGGAAGAGCGCAGCAATTAATGAAGGCAGTTGGAAAATGGACCAAAAAAGGAGAGCATGTCAGAAAATAGGGAAAAGCAGAGCCAAGAAAGTAGGAAAGTCAAAGAAAGGAAGAAGGATGTGGATCAGCGAGGAAAACAGTTGGATTTTGGACTAGCCGTGATCAAGGAGTTAAATGTGGACAAACCTAATCCACCTAGGTTAGTGGGTTAGGGTTTTGGTCATGGTTGTAACGGGTATTTTACCCTTTTTGTAGTATAAATATGTATTTTGATATCTGAGATACAGTTTTTGAGTAGTTGTGGTTAATTCTTGAGCGATCTAGTTGTGGAGCTAGTGTGGAAGATGATATTAGAGTCAGTTTTTGAGAGAGATATGAATTGTAATTGAGGGTGAGTTCGCAATCTATGGAGCTTGGTGCAATCTTGTCAACCTTAGTTGTACTCACTATAATGCGTGCAGCGCTATAAACTTTTGATAAAGAATAATAAAAGAGAGAATAATGTCAGATCTTTGTGGACATATCCCGGGGGGGTGAAACATGGTAAACTTGTGTCTATGTGTGCAATTTTTGTCTTATTTATTGCATTTATTCAGTTATGATGAATGAATGAATGAATCTGGTAATAGTAAAATGTAGCGCACACTAGAATAGTCAAAATATTTACTACAGAATGAATCGTAAATGAATGTGAATGTTTACGAAATGGTATATTTGGATATAATGATGTGTTATAATATTAGATATGATGTATATTGAAGTAGAAAGAATGTCTATCATCCCCACAAAATCCTCCCTTCCATGATTGCAGACATTTGGGTCCTGCAGTCACCCATAATCCATCTCGAGTGAGACTGCATTGTGCACTCTGTGCGAGGTGTTTCCTTCTGGTCTCCATAAGGGACAATGGTTTGCAAGGTTTTGTTGGAAACCTAAAGTAGAACTCAGGTCAGCCCTAAACATCCAAAAAATGGTTATGTTTCCAATTGGAACCTAGAAGAACAGATTGGAAGGGACTTGTTGAGAAGGACAGTGAAGCGAATGCAGTATTAGAAGGGGATGTTCAGACCATGGAACCCAAATAAGCATGATATTGAATGATGGTTGACAAGAAAAGAGCTCGAGTTTGCGTAGAAAGACAATAGAAACCCTAAGTATACACCGTGCCAGTATTTGGAAAGGTATGTATTTATTGATCTTTGGGAGGCATTTTTCTATCATTTTCCACATTTGTTGCGGGAGTGGATACTAAGATTGAAGGAAAATCACCGAACTAATCGAATAATACTAGTAGAATGGACTACTAAGAATATTGTGCCGCTACAAAAATTCAATAATAAATTCACACGCGCAGTGGATTTCTGGCTAGACAACATTATTGCAGGATTCATTACTGAGTTTGCAGTCAATACTGCAAAATATTACATTGTTGCAAAGCAGGAATTTTTTAAGGGTCCGAGAGGAAGGTATATTATATCATTGTACACATCGATCAATATTTTAATGCATGATAAAGGTGTGATGACAATGGAATCATACATCTAAATAACTATGCACGCATGGGGAGACTGGGGGAAACACTAAGGAAGATCTGAGATATGTAGAAGGACCTAGATAGAGGTCAAAAGAAGGAAGAAATGGACCCCATTATGATGGATGAAGAATAGATCAAGGAAATAATGGATAGAGTGGGAATGACATGCAATGGAAGACCCTACCAATATAATATTAATAGGAAAAAAAGAGCAGTAGCCGAGAGGGAAGGCTTGGAAAGTGATGAAGAAGAGATAGAGGATCTCCATTTTATGAATAATATTGAGGAAATCTTGTAGGTCACATATGAGAGAAAAACCAGAGGCCAAGGGTCTGGTGTAGAAGAAGGCTCTGCATTCCAAATCTAAATTAGTGTGGAACCCATGACCCCATGTGCGACTAAGACATCATAAAGAAAAGAATATTTTAGATAAATAGAAATTATTGGCAAAAGGATTCCAATAGGTCAAGGGACCAATGGAAATTCAAGTAGAAGTACGAGTTCAGCTAGCAGTAGTCAGTTATATACACTACGTGGAGGTGGTACTACAAATTTTACAATGGTAGGACAAGATCCAACTATTTGGTTACGAGAGTTTCATGGAGAAGGGTTGGAGGACCCAGAGAAACATTTATTTATTTGTGAAAATATTTGGGAAGCTAAACAAATCATGAATGAAGATACAAAATTTGTGTAGTTTGCAATTACATTCAAAAACTATACACTAGACTGGTTTATGATTCTAGCAGTGAACATTCCACAAGGATCACCTAAAATTGTTTTATATGTGAAGAAGGCACTAATCAATTAGTTCCAGCGACCAAGTTCAGAAGATCAATTTATGAATGAAATGATAGAAATCAAACAAAATCCAAGGGATTCAGTTTGGGAAGTCGATCAGAAGTTCAAGATATTGAAAGGTAAGTTGAAATATCCTATAGTAGACATGCAGCATAGGAATATATTTATAAATTAATTATTACCACATTTTAAATATCCATTATTTACCTTATTTAGAACAGAAGGACATCACAAGAATGAGTTTCCAACATTTGCGCAGTGTTTGGGAGAAGGATTGTTGAATCCCTTACCTACAGGAGGACCGTGGTGTAAAATATGTAAAACGCATGGACATGATCCCTACAATTGTCCCATGATACAAAAGTACCAAACAATGCCTATAAGTACATTCTGCAATTTCTGCAAGTTTGTAGGACATGAGTACAAGGATTGTCGAACCTTGGAAATGATAAAGGAAAGGACCTCAAATTCTTATAGGATGTAGGCTGAACTAATGACAGGTCTTCATGCATAGCAGTATAATAATGCACAAAAGTTCATAGTGCCACCGCAATATAATCAAGTAACACAATATAATACACCATGTGCAGATAATCAAGGTAATAGAGGAGGATTTGGAAGAGAAGGGCATGGAAGAGGAGGATTTGGAAGAGGCAGAGGACCAGTAATTTGTCACAATTTTCAGAAAATTGGAAATTATGCAAGGGATTTTCCACTACCACCAGTGACATGCATGCACTATCATGCAACAGATCATACTACAGAATATTTTCTGACACTTCTGACAAAGATACAGGAAAAAAGGAACCATAATAATCAAAATGTTCAATGGATTACCACATAAACTAGAGATGATGGGGAAAATAAAAATATAGTTACTTGAGGTGGAACCAAGACAGGAGAAGATGCAGCAAATCCAAATCAGAACCAACATCAGTGGGTTAAGAAGAATACAACACCTCAACAGCATTTTGATGCACACAAGGAAAAAGAGACATTCAAGGAGGCCACACAAAAAAATTTGCAGGAGAATATTGCTTCTACTTAAAATGCATATCCAGCTTATGATGTGCCAGTATATGATATTCTGTATCCATTTGATCATACTAGAAGATATTATTCTTCAGAAAAGATAAGTAATCTAAGAAACTTCTGGGTATCTTGCTTGAAGTTATTGAATGATCAAACATCTATAAAAATGTTACAATGTTTGTTATAAAAATGCAATCTTGGAGAAGAGATACAACTAGAACAAAAGAAAGTAAATCATGTCCATAGGAAGACAAGAACAAATAGGGAGTTCAGACTAAATGCAAATATTGGAGACGTTAACATGGGTGACATCATATTAGATTTGGGATTTGAGGTAAATGTGTTTCCTAAGAAAGCATGGGAATGCATGGGAGAACCTGCACTAGGATATTCACCTATTCAGCTGAAATTGTAAAATCAACATAGGGTGATACCAATTGGTCGATTGAAAGGAATACCAGTGTATTTATATGGTGTGTGCACTATGGCATATTTTGAGGTAATTGATATAGTGGATAATACTACACCTTATCTAGTATTGTTGGGACTGGATTGGGAATTTGACAATCAAGCTATCATCAACTTGAAGATTGGGAAAATGATTTTTTAATCATGAGAATATAGATTCATAGCAACATTACATCCTTCATAAGGAGAAAGATATGTTGAACCAACGATAGAGAAATTTATCACAGAAGAAATAAACCAGTTTTATAGAACTACCACGCGCGAGGAAGATTGCATTAATCCAATAACAAATGGAATGCTTAGCTGGAGAAGCATCAATTATTGTGCTTCAGATTATAACATAGGACTGGATAATTGGAAACATTGATTACATGAGATATCTACCAGAAGATGTGCAAGAATGATGTGCGCACTAAGATGGGTTGGTATAGAGGTAAGAGAACCTCCAAGTTTTTATGGTCTAAATGATTTAGAAGAATTCTTAACAAAATTTGAGTCATAAATCTTGGAAAGTCAGAGATTACAAATTTTATACATTTCCTTGAAAGAAACACCTGCACGTTGGTGGGGTACTCACAAAGAAAATATCCAGGATTGGTATCAATGCAAAATATTACTACGCATCAGATTTGGCACAGAACAAGAGAATAAATGTATGCAGAAATATGATGGAATAGGACAACCTAGAGAACATATAAACATATGCATAACCCAATGGAGATTGGTACCAGCAGAAGAATGGCCGCATTACTTCATCCATACATTGGAAGGCATACCAAGGAATTGGTACATAGAATTGGAATTGCATAGAGGAACTGTAAATTGGGAAGATTTGCAACTGAATTTTGTGATTATGTTTGCATTTGAACATGAGAATCCAGTGATGGATGCATCACTGAAGTTAATAAAAGAAAATATCTTTGAATAAACATAATTTGAAATTGTAACATGTTATCAGAATTAGAATTGACAAACAGTCATGCAGTTGTTACATTGTTACCATGTCGCAGAACATGACCTAGCAGAAGAAAACCCGCGTGATATTCAGATTACAGAAGTTGAAGGGGAAAGAGAAGTAGAAGGTCCATCATTACAATCAGAAGAATTTACTGGACCACTGAAGATAAAGAAGGTAAATATTGGAATAGAAGAGAATCCAAATATTGCAAGTATTGGTGACTATTGGGACAACCAGACAGTGGAAAGAATAACATAATTATTGTGCGAATATAGTGATATATTTCCAACAATGTTTTCAGAGATGAAAGGAGTAGCAGGAGAACTTGGAGAAATGAAGATTCCTTTGTGAACAAATGCCAAACCAATAATATAGAGACCTTATAGGTTGAATCCAGTATATAAACAGAAATTTAAGGCAGAGATTGATAAAATGTCAGAAAGAGGTGTAGATAAAGAAAGATTGTCTCAACTCATGGAAATAGAAGAGGACAGTATTAAGGTTGGTTTCCATCAGGAGGTACAGAAAGATAAAGAAAAATATTGGCATGATAAACACATTAAGAAGAAAAACATCAAGGAAGTAGATTTGTTTCTCCTTTATGACAGCAAATACTTACAGCACACAGGGAAATTCAGGATGCATTGGCTAGGGCCATATGAGATCAAATTTGTCACAGATGGAAGTGTTGTGTAGTTGCAGGATCTAGCAGGAAAAGAGATTCAAGGACTGGTTAATGGAAGTCGACAAAAACTATATAGGGACAGTCGACCCAGTAACCTTTAGTAGTTGCAGCACAGAAAACTAGAATTGTACATAATGTATATAGTAGGAGTTAAAAGAAGAAAAAGTAATAAAAAATACAAAAAGAAGAAAAATACAAAAAGATGAAGTAGATGGGTAAGTGTTAGATGTGCAGTTAGATGATACAGCACACACAAGATAGTAATTGGTATGAAAAAACCTTGAATACACTGTGTTCCAAAGAAAGGTGACTAGACAGAAAAAGTAGTGTGTCGATACAGAAAGTAGTCGGAAAAAGGAAAAGGAAGTGATCGAAAAAGTACAGCATGACAAAGCATTTATGGAACAGCTTATAAAGCAGAAAATGTGAACAAGAAGACTAATTGTGACATTGGGTAAATGAGAGCTAAGGAAGAAAACCTAGTGCAAGAAGGTGACTCTGAGGTGTTTAGTGAAGATTCATAGCAACCCTATTATATTTTAGCAGAATGGTTCCACCAAAGTTTGAAGCTCCCAGTCAGGTTGCAAGGAAAATGAGAAGTGCCATGAGGTATCCACAGGATATAGCAATCAAGGGAGTAAATTTAAATCAGTCAGAGGGAGTGGTGGGCATGGATTCCATTCCTTCACTAGTCATCGAGTTGGTTATTCCCACCATTGTAGAAGAGCAGGATATGGTGACAGAGGAAATGGATATCGACACGTGGGGTGAAACACAAAACCTTAGCATAGATCAGAACCATGCGCACCAAGTTGGATTAGGTATAGCACAACCATAGGTAGATCCAAATGAGGAATATGATGAAAGAACATATTCTGATGAAGTACAGCACCGTGTAGCAGATCCAGCGCAGCAGTCGGAGGAACAAGTACAGGTGGAATACGTTATGAAATAGAAAGAATCAGACATGGAAGAATATGAGAAAGATAATCCAATGGAAGTGACAGGGAAATCAAAATGAAAGAAGAAGGATAAGGAAAAACCTATTGACCCAAGAACATCAAGCAAACAAAAGGAGCTAACATTGTCACTGCCACAAGTACCTGATGGAGTCAAAGTAGTTGGTGACATGTTAGGGTATGTTAACAAACTGAAGTATGTTTATCACGATGTGGTAGGCATAGGGAAGTTCCCTAAGTTTGTGTAGCAAGTGTACATGGAGATTAGAGGAGAGGGTCCATCAAGGGATCCCATTTTGGATCCAAAAAAGTGGATTCCAGGATTATATAACACAGGGATCATGAACCTACTAGAGATTCCTCATTTTGGGAGAGGAAAATATGTAAATTCCTATGTCAAACAGCTACTAGTACTAGTACATGAAAGCATCTTATGGATGGAGAGGCTTGTATCCATAGATGTAGACTTAGTTGCATAAATTACAGGTTTACCTACAGACGGCGCAAAACCATAGCAATACATTGATGATAAAACCAAAGAGAAAGCCCTGGAAGATGAGATCAAGAAAAAATATGGGACTGACAAAGGTTCTAGGGGAATGGTTATTAGACAGATAAATGATCCAGTAGTGAAGTTCGTGACAAAATTGATGGCATGTAAACTTTTGAGGAAATTTCGCAAGGAGTAAGCCCCTATAGTAGCAACAGCGCAGTGCGTGAAGGGGAGTCTACTCAACTAGGTTCCTTACCTACTAAACTTATTTTTGGAGAATTGTAAGGATGTGCAGGATTTAGGTACAAAGTTTCATTATTCCTAGTTAATTATATTGATAGCCCTGATTGGTTGGGGAGAACCAAAATACAGTGCTTTTTTCCAGAGGATAGGGAAGTCTCGCGCAGCAAAATACACAACATTATGGAACACTTCAAATCCGAAGAAAAGAAAGGAAAATTCTACCACTTTTTCCATGTTGTGTGATGAGATGCAGGAAAAGCTAGCCAATACATGGAGAATACCACCAGAAGTGGTGACATAAAATCAAGGAATAGTAGATTTTAAGGCTTACAAACATAACATGTGGATCCAGGCCAAAAGGGATACTAATAAGGATTGGCAACAATTGAAATATTGTTCGACAACACAGGTATTCCAACAGAGAACAAACACCTTCAATAACCACTCACACAACCAGATAAAATGACAACACGCTGATGTTTTGATGTGGTAAAACCCCTACAAGGAAACATCCATGGCCCCAGCCAATGTAGCCACTTGGAGCAGTTTATTAATGAAAAATGAAAAGATTACAAAGATATTTTACAAGAGAGTTTCTCACAATTGATCATCGGAAAATGACCATCCATGCTCTTTAAATAGAGAACATGGACCAATCGGGTGTTAAGCCAGGGATCAATAGTCATTAATATCAAGGAGAATATGAACCGTCAGATCACTCTATGTCGGGAACATATCGTGACCATCGGATTTCCTAACTACAAATGCATACTAATGCATACTAAAGAAACCCACTAAGAAACACACTTTTACCTAACGACACATTTATACCAAGTAGACCTTAACTAACTCCTAAGTGTCTTAATATCCCAACATCCCCCCTTAAGAACAACTTGGGATAGGATTAAGGAATTTACAATAGTGGCACAATAAGAGAAGTGTTAAGAACCAAACATCAATATAGCATAGAAAAACCTCAGAAAAAGTACTCAATGCCTTGAAAAAGAGATAATTTCAGATAATAAGCCTCTTCGAGGGGGCAACCTCCTTTTACCCCAATTAAATGTTTAAGTACAAGATGATTCAAAATGAAAATGTCTCCTTGGTATATATAGGAGACTAGGAGGTATAATTACAACTAATGGCCTAAAGTCGACATAAATAAAATAACATTACTAATCTAATATGCCCCAATTAAGGGTAATAAATAACATTACTAATCTAATATGCCCCAATTAAGGGGTAATGAGCCAATATTAGGGCTTAACATGCCCCTCCCCTTGAGACAAGTGTTGTCCACAACGCTTGAGTAACTCTGGATGCTTTTGTATAAAAGACTCA